>BQNB010004253.1:89813-108954 GCA_026074375.1 Tanacetum coccineum
CTAAGATTCCTGTTTAGAAGTGGGAAAGAATTATTATGGATTTTGTGAGCGGACTGCCGAGAACGCCGAGTGGGTATGATATGATTTGGGTTATTGTCGATCGACTGACCAAATTAGCTCATTTCCTGCCTATGAAGAAAACGGATAGTATGGAGAAACTTACGCGACTGTACTTGAAGGAAATAGTGTGTAGGCATGGTACACCTGTTTTGATAATTTCAGATCGAGATAGCCATTTTACGTCAAATTTCTGGAGATCGCTTCAGAAGGCGTTGGGGACAAATTTGGATATGAGTAACGCTTACCGCTCTTAAACGGATTGTCAAAGTGAAAGGAGAATACAAACGCTAGAAGATATGTTGCGTACCTATGTGATTGACTTTAAAAATAGTTGGGATCGCCATTTGCCATTGGTCGAGTTCTCATATAACAATAGTTATCACGCAAGTATTAAGGCTGCACCATATGAAGCTTTGTACGAAAGAAAGTGTAGATCACCTGTATGCCGGAGTGAGGTCGGGGATAGCCAACTCACTGGTCCAGAGTTGATTCGCGATACGACTTAGAAGATTGTCCAGATTAAGAATCGTTTGTTAGCTGCTTATAGTCGCCAGAAGAGTTATTCAGATAAAAGACTTAAGCCGTTGGAATTTGAAGTTGGTTATATGGTATTGCTCAAGGTATCGCCATGGAAGGGCGTTGTGCGTTTCGGAAAGCGCAGAAAGTTAAGTCCACGTTATATTGGGCCATTTAAGATTGTAGCTAGAGTGGTTCCTGTAGCTTATACGTTGGAGTTGCCTGAATAATTGAAGGGAATTCATAGTACTTTTCATGTTTTGAATCTTAAGAAGTGTCTAGCGGAAGGTGACGTCGTAGTTCCGATGAAAGAAATTCAACTTGATGATAAGTTGCATATGATTGAGGAACCAGTAGAGATTGTTGATAAAGAGGTTAAGTGACTTAAGCAGAGTCGGATACCTGTAGTTAAAGTTCATTGGAATTCGCCAAGAGGTCCAGAATTTACTTGGGAACGTGAGGATCAGATTAAGAAGAAGTACCCTCATCTCTTTACAAGTAAGGACAAAGCAAAGAGAGTGGATGAGACGAGCTAAGTGCTGGGACGTCACTCCCTAAAGGAGGGGAGAATGTAACAACCCGAGTTTCAGGTCAACATCTATCCTTAGCCTAAGATAGTTAATTTTAATTATGTAAATAATTATAGTCGTTATGTTATATGTGGTTGATGAGAATTTCCAATTATTGGTGAATTTCATTCCGTGATTTAGTTTCTATTAGTTTTTAGCATTTAAGAAAGTCAGAAAAATATATTTTATTGCTCCGAGAGAGTAAATATGTTAATTTTGTATTTTTCGTCGTTTCCCCGAGTTTTTGTAAAATCCGTGTTTAAAGGTCGTGTTTTACGAGGTTTAACGTTTTATTAAATGTTTTAAACTATATTTAGTGGGACGGATTTAAAATATTTACAAACGTGATGTTACCCGTGTTTGGTCGACTAAGTAACGGAAATATAACCAATTTATATTAAACTTGCAAGGACTTATGAAAAGAGGGGTTAAAATTTGCCAATTGATCAAATTTGTATTCTATAAATAGACATACACATACACTTATAATTCTTTTACAAATTTTTCACTTCTCTTGTCTCCTTCCTCCTTGTCCGTTCGAAGTCACACACACACACAAACATTACTATATCAAATTTATTACTTACATGCAATTAAATCCGATTATACCATATTAATCCTTGTTCAATCCTCTACAAATCCCACTAAAGAAACCTCACATGCAATGAGTATTTAAGAAGTTAGGTTTGTGGTTCATTTCTATTGATTTGGTGTATAAGGAAGTGTTTCTAATTGATAGATTGTTGTTATATTGAAGTGGTTTGGTTTGAAAAGGTTGTTTGGTTTGGTCCTTGTGTTCGTCCGTACGGTTTGGTCAAGGGAGAAGCGAAGTCAAGTCTTGTTATTGCTTTGTGAGCACTTGTTTATGTTTATGTCTTGATTTATTTGATGATTATTACATGTATGCAATTGTAGCTAGTTGATTCAAGTGCAAAATGAGTTTGAAAGTATTTCAAGTATGAACATATGTTTGATGGTTTTAGTACATGTTTTTAGGCTAGTCAAACATGTTGAAATGGTTAGATTTTGTTAAAAATGAGATTTGGTATGACTTTGTGTTGACTTTTGTTGACCAGAAAGTTTGACTTGACCATAGCGTGTCGAGAAAAATTTGAAATCTAAATTAGGATTTTGAATATGATAAATGATGTTCTAAGGTCCGTTTTGATATAAGGTAGGCCTTGTAACTCCTAAAAACGAAGATTTTACGGCCGAGTCAAGTTTGAGTTATTTTTGGGTAAAAAGTCAACTACGAAGTTTGACTTTTGAAAGTCAAACTTGCGTATACTTTTGAATATAGTGTATAACAAGCAAAGGAATCGTAATGTTAGTTAAACTAAGGTGAAATGATAAGTTTGGGTTATATTATCTTTACTTTCGGCAAGCTTTCTAAAAATGGAAACTTTATTGAAAACATTGTGATATTATTAAGTAAGTCGAAGCGAAATGTTTTGCGTCGCACTTGGAGATTCTAGTATACGATTGTGTATTAGTAATAGTGATATATATATATATATATATATATATATATATAAATAGTAAAAGTATATATAATGATATAATAATAAGATATATATATATATATGTATATATATATATATGTATATATATATATATGTATATATATATATATGTATATATATATATATATATATATATATATATATATATATATATAAAAATAAAAAATATATATATACTATGCAATATATGAATATGTTAATACTTTTTAGTCACGTGCCGCTATCAATGTAACTAATATAGGTCGCGTGTCGCGACGTGATAGTTTATTGTCACTTGTGAATAAATTGTATTGAATGATCATTTGCTTAAGGTGATTTCATAGCCTCACATAAATTCCTTTCAAAATGTATTTAAACCCGCATCCCAGGGTTATTCATGTTTGTTTTATAAAATCGAACACATATGATTTTATGGAATGGCTAGACCCGACATGAGATTGGTTTTCCGCATAAGTTGCTATAGTCGATTGTCCCTTTATTTCATGAACCCGATTAATTGCCCTTGTTGTGAGTAAACGTATAATGCAGTTAAATAGATCTAATTTGGGTTTGACAACCCGGTCCTGGTGGATTTGAATCCTTAGTGACCACCCTGTCAAACGGACATTCAGTTTTGGAAATTAGTAGAAAAAGATATGACAATAATACCTTTTAGGGGCACTATTTAGCATATGAAATACCATAATGATTTGGTTAACGTTCGGTGTCATGAGCTTATTGTGTAAAAGAAAAGAAGTGCTATACAATGCAATTGATTGCATTGTTTATTCCCGAAAGAACTAATAATTGTTTCAAAGGTTTATTACTTAAAGTTTATTTAAACTCTATGAATATACACTCCAACTTTGTTGTAGACTGTTTTAATCAAGTTTTATCCCAAGTATCTCAAAGGCTGAAGGCAACGATGTCGTGGAGGTGTCGTTCGTGGTGGTGATGGATTTTATGGAAAGAACTTCTTGATGATTTCCTGGACTTTCAAAAACAATATCTCAATTGGTGTTTAAAACAAAGTTCTTTATTTGAAAACCATTTGTTTTTCAAGTGTTTGTACTAGAACGATGGTTACGATCAGTGGACTAAACGCACGTTTTTAACTCGGAATAATTAGGGAACACATGTTAGGTAAAACGTCTTATTTGAGTCATTTTCTATTATCGTGGTGACGTTTTTCATTGTTCTGTCAATCTATTTATAGGTTCAAGGTTTTGTAATCCTAACACTATTAAGAGTGTTCATATTATATTGAGGCTGAAAGTTTGGTAAAATGTTTTTTATTGATCTTACTTATTATTATTTCATTGAAATTCTTCTTAGTATCATTGACTAGATTTCGCATAGTCTTTGATATTTACAATCAAAGTTTCTATCATAGTTGTTTTGAATTTATTCAATACAACTTAGCCTTATACAAGCTAAGCAAGATCTATTCTATTGGGATCAACAAGTGGTATCAGAGCTTGTGAGAAGCTTTAAATAAGAAGAAACTTTACTACACACAAAATTTACCTTTTCAAGAAGCAATGGATTCTCAAACTACTCAAACCATCAAGCTACCTATACTCCAACCTAGTGAGTATGATCTTTGGAAGATAAGGATGGAGCAGTACCTACAGTGCATTGATTACACTCTATGGGAGATCATAGAAAATGGTAATGCACCCATAGTAACAAAGACTGTTGATGGTAAGAAGACTGTTATCTCTCCTATAAGTGTTGAAGAGAAGGCAAAAAAAAGGGCAGAGTTAAAGGCAGGAAGCACTTTGTTGATGGCCTTACCTAATAAGCATCAATTAAAGTTCAACTCATATAAGGATGCTAAGACACTGATGCAGGCTATTGAGAACATATTTGGAGGTAATACTGCTACAAAGAAAACTCAAAAAATCTTCTGAAGCAGCAATATGAAAACTTTGCTGCATCCAGCACATAAGTGATTAAGAAAACCTATGAAAGGCTTCAAAAGCTAATTAGTCAACTGGAGATGCATGGTGAAGTTATCCGTCAAGAAGACATCAATCAGAAGTTCTTGAGAGGCTTGTCACAAGAATGGACTATGCATACCATTGCGTGGAGGAACAAACCAGAGATTGAGACTTTGAGTTTGGATGACCTCTTTAACAACCTGAAGGCTTATGAATCAGAGGTCAAGGGGACATCTAACTCAACTACAAACTCACATAATGTAGCCTTTCTGTCCTCTAGCAGAACTAACAGTTAACTAGAGCAGTTAATACTGCTTAGGGTGTTAATACTGCTAGCACTCAGGGTACTGCTGATAGCTCAACAATTGTTGAAAATTTAAGTGATGTTGTGATTTATTCCTTCTTTGCTAGCCAACCAACAACTCCACAGCTTGATAATGAAGATTTAAAACAAATCTATCCTGATGATCTAGAAGAGATAGACTTAAGGTGGAAAATTGCTATGCTGACTATAAGGGCAAGAAGATTCCTAAAGAATACTGGAAGGAAGCTGAACATGGCCAACAAAGAAAGAATTGGGTTTGATAAGTCCAAGGTGGAGTGTTTCAACTGCCACAAGAGAGGACACTTTGCAAGGGAGTGCAGGGCACCCAGGAATCAAGATAGCAGGAATAGGGAGCCTACAAGAAGGGCTGTGCCAGTTGAGGAAACTACTTCAAATGCCTTAGTGTCTCAGTATGATGGCTTTGGCTATGATTGGAGTGACCAAGCAGAAGAAGGTCCAACCTTATTCTTCAACAAGTTCAAGTTCTACAAACTCTGAGGTATCTAATGACTCAAATTGTTATTCATCTTGTTTAGAATGTGTAAAAGATCTAAAAGAACTAAATAAACAATTAGTTAAAGACTTAAGAACAGCTAGGAAAAGTGCTGTCCATCTTATAAAACCTGGTTGTAGAATCTTGTAGAAGCTAGAACAGTTAGTCTTTAAAAAAATTGAGTCCTGTGTATGAGGAGGATATAAAACTCTTAAAGAAAAATGGTGAAATCTCTATTTAAGAAATTTATATAATACAAAGGCTAAAAGGAAGTTATATTTGGCTATAAAAGAAAAACATGAGGTACAACTACCAGTACAAAAATTTGAAATTCATCAACAAAGCCTCAAGACTTCTAGACAACATATATGGATAAGTGTAAAACGGATTAGGGTATAATGTTGTCCCACCACCTTATACTAGGAAATTTTTATGCGCACTAAAAATCTGATTTAGTTATCCTAGTAAGATATTTTTGTGATGTGAATATCTGATAAGTTGAAAAGCCTACTGTTGAGACTAATGAACCTACGAATGCTAGGAAAGAGAATGGAGCCCCAATTATTAAGGATTGGGTATCTGATAGTGATGAAGAAAATGTGCCTAAGGTTAAAATAGCAAAGATGTTTAATAAACCTAGTTTTGCTAAGATAAACTTTGTTAAGTCTACTGAGCAAGTAAAATCTCCTAGGAAAACATTAGTTGATAAAAATAGGCAAAACACACCTAGTCCTAGAGGAAACAAGAAAAACTAGAACCAACAGATGTCTCAAAAATTAAGAAGTGATTTTAAGATGTTCAACAAAGCTTGTCATGTGTGTGGTAGTTTTGATCATTTGAAGAATGATTGTAATAACTGGTATAATAATGGAAGATTTGCAAAACAAGTTTGGACCAATGTTCAAATGGTGAACAAACAGAATTTCTCTGAATTAACTCACCCCTATCCAAAAAGGAACATGGTTCCAAGAATAGTCTTAACTAGGTCTGGCCCAATTACACTTAATACTGCTAGACCAGTTAATACTGTTCAATCAAGAACAACAGTGAATAATGTAGGACCCATGAAAATGTTATTAATAATGCATATTGAACTGCTAGAAGGCCTTTTAACAAAATAACAGCAATTAATAACAATAATTTCACTAAAAAGGTTAATACTGTTAAGGACACAAGGGTTAATACTGCTAGGCCAAAAGCAGTTATTAGTGCTGTTAAGGGAAACAAGGGAAATGCTATTAAGGCCTCAGCATGTTGAGTTTGGAGACCAAAGCACAAAGTTTTAGACCATGTCTCTAGAAACAATGGTGCATATGTGACCTTTAAAAGATTTGACTATATTGATGCACAAGGCAGATCCAAGTCAATAATGGCTTGGGTCCCCAAAAGAAACTAATTTTCCTACCATTATATGCAAGGCAATCCACAAAATAATTTTTGAAGACAACAGGAGTGATTGACAGTGGAATGCTCTATGGCCCATGACAGGAGAAACAAAACCATCTTACAGAATTTTGAAGAAAACGATGGATATTTATTGCTTTGAGGTAATTTCCAAAGGAGGGAAAAATGACTAGAAATTTAAAATAAGAACCTATAAAATAGATTTGAAGATGTTGTATTTTGGTAAAGTAACAAAAGTTTAACCTCTTCAGTGGTCACACAAATGGTGTACAAGAAGAATAAGGTTTCTTTTTAACAGATACGGAATGATTGTTCGGACTCCAGACTTTAAGTTAACTGATGAAAGTCATGTTTTGCTTAAAGTTCCTAGAAAGGATAATATGTACAATGTTGATTTAAAGAATGTTGTTCCTCAAGGAGGTCTCACTTGTCTCTTTACAAAAGCCACATCAGATGAATCTAATCTTTGGCATAGAAGGCTTGGACATGTAAATTTCAAAACAATGAATAAACTAGTAAAGGGAAACCTTGTAAGAGGTTTACCTTTAAAACTTTTTGAAATTAATCAAACCTGTGTTGCTTGTCAGAAGGGAAAGCAACACAAAGCTTCTTGTAAGACCAAAACAGTCAGTTCAATCAGACAACCATTACAAATGTTGCACATGGATTTGTTTGGCCCAACATTTGTAAAGAGTTTAATGAAAAAGATGTACTGCCTAGTTGTCACAGATGATTTTAGCAGGTTTAGTTGGGTTTTCTTTTTAGCCACTAAGGATGAAACTAGTGAAATCCTTAAAACATTCACAACAGGCATAAAAAATCTAATAGACCTTAGGGTGAAAGTGATTAGATGTGACAATAGGATTGAATTCAAAAATTGGGTCATAAATCAGTTCTGTGAAATGAATGGTATTAAGAGGGAATTTAGTGTTTCTAGGACTCTACAACAAAATGGAGCAGCATAAAAGAAAAATAGGACACTAATAGAGGCTGCTAGGACTATGCTAGCTGATTCAAAATTACTAACAACTTTCGAGGCTGAAGCAGTTAATACTGATTGTTATGTCCAAAATAGGGTGTTAGTTATCAAGCTTCACAACAAGACCCCTTATGAACTTTTTCTAGGTAGAAAACCTGCCTTAAGCTTCATGAGACCATTTGGGTATCCTGTTACAATCCTTAATACCATAGATCACCTAGGTAAATTTGAAGGGTTCTTTGTAGGATACTCTACCAATAGCAAAGCATTCAGAGTATTTAATAGTAGAACTAGAATAGTAGAAGAGAACTTGCATGTTAAATTTAGTGAGAATACACCTAATATTACAGGAAGTGGACCAAATTAGCTTTTTGATATAGATGCACTAACAAATTCTATGAACTATAAGCCAGTTGTTGCAGGGAATCAGTCTAATGGTAATACAAGTACAAAAGCATGTGCTGATGCAGGTAAAGCTAGAGAGGAGACATTACCTGGCAAAGATTACACACTGCTACCATTATGGACTCAAGATTCACCATTCTCTTCTAGTTTAAAGGATTCTCCTAATGCTGGATTCAAACCATCAGGAGAGGAGGAAAAGAAGGATACTGAAGATCCAGGGAATGAAGGTGGTATTCCAAGTACAGAGGAGCCAAGAATTAATCAAGAAAAGGATGCAAGTGTTAACAGCACTAACAATATTAATACTGTTAGTCCAACTGTTAATGCTGCTAGCATAGAGGATAATGCTGTTGATGAGAATATAGTCTATGGATGTGCTGATGATCCAAATATACCTGATTTGGAAGAAATTGGCAGATTTAGTGATGCTGAAAATGATGATTCAGGGGCTGACATAAACAATTTGGATACATACTTCCAAGTCAGTCATGTTCCTACTACAAGAATACATAAGGATCATCCTCTTAATCAAGTCATTAGAGATCTGCAATCAGCTACTCAAACAAGACAGATGACAAAGAATTTGGAGGAATATGGGTTTGTTAGTACTACTCTTAAACAAAGAACAAGCCATAAAGACCTCCAAAATTGCTTGTTTGCTTGCTTTTTATCACAAGAAGAACCCAAAAAGGTAGTTTAAGCACTGAAGGATCCAAGCTGGATAGAGGCTATGCAGGAAGAGCTTCTACAATTCAAGCTACAAGAAGTTTGGACTTTGGTAGAGTTACCTAATGGAAAGAGAGCTATAGGAACTAAATTGGTTTATAGGAACAAGAAGGATGAAGAGGTATGTGATTAAAAATAAAAACAGATTAGTTTGCCCAAGGATACACACATAAAAGAAGGATTATGACTATGATGAGTTTTTGCTTTTTGTTGCCAGAATTAAAGCAAATAAGGCTATTCATAGCCTAATGACTCATTTTAAAAGACTTTGTGGTGTTACCAGATGGATGGTCATAGTACTTTTCTTTATGGGTAAAGATTGAAAGAAGTCTATGTTTTGTCAACCACCATGATTTGATATCCAGACTTCCCTGACAAAGTATACAAAGTAGAAAAAGGCACTTTATGGATTGCATCAAGCTCCTAGAGCTTGGTATGAAACCGTGTCCACTTACTTGTTGGACAATGGGTTTTTAGAGAGGAAAGATGACAAGACTTTCATTAACAAGAAGGGATAAATGGGATAATTCTGTTAGTTCCTATATGATGTCAGATTATTATCCGATTTTTGGCTCTACAAAAAAGTCATTATGCACTGATTTTAAGAAGATGACGCATAAGAAGTTTCAAATGAGCTCTATGGGTGAACTCACATTCTTCCAAGGCCTGCAAGTGAAACAGAAGGAAAATGAGATTTTTATAAGCCAAGACAAGTATGTGACTGAGATTTTGAAGAAATTTGGTTTTAGTGATGTCAAAACAGCAAGCACACCCATGGAAACCCATAAGCCTTTGCTTAAAGATACAGATGGAGAAGATGTAGACGACACATTGTATATATCCTCCAAAATGGAGTCATTGATGTATCTAACTTCTTAAGTGGCTTGATATATGTTTTGCAGTATGTGCTTGTGCAAGATTCAAAGTCAATCCTAAAAGTTCACATCTTCATGGTGTGAAAAAGATCTTTAGATACTTAAAAGGTCAACCTAAATTAGGCCTTTGGTATCCTAAGGATTCACCTTTTAATTTGGTGGCATATACTGACAGTGACTATGTAGGAGCAAGCTTAGATAGGAAGTCCACAACAGGAGGTTGTCAATTCCTAGGGTATAAATTGATTTCATGGCAATGCAAAAAGCAGACTGTGGTTGCTAATTTCACAACTGAAGCTGAGTATATAGCTGCTTCAAATTGCAGTGGACATGTGCTTTGGATCCAAAATCAATTGATGGATTATGGATATAACTTTATGAAGACTAAGATTCATATTGATAATGAGAGTACTATTTACATAGTAAAGAACCCTGTTTTTCACTCAAAGATAAAGCACATTGAGATTAGGCATCACTTTATCAGAGATTCCAATAAGAAGAAGCTTATTCAGATGATCAAGATTCACACAGATCAGAATGTTACAGATTTGCTTACAAAAGCATTTGATGTCAGCAGATTTGAATATCTGATTGTAAGTATTGGAATGCTTAACCTTTGAAGTGTTGATTAAGGGGAGGTTAATTGTGTTAATATGCAGCAGATTTTACACAAATGCTGATTGGAAAGGAATGCAAAAGTTGCTAAGGATGGGAAATTTGAGTAGTACGACTGGGAACTTCAAGTTTTTGCTGTTAAGTTATAATTTAGTGTGCTAAGTAATACATAATATGGCTAAGTTAATACTGTTAGTTATACTTACTTCTGCTGGTATAACTAATATTGAAATAAATGAGAGAATTGGTGACTTAAAAAACAGAAAGAGAGATGTGTGATAAAAACAAAAAAAGTGATTTAGTGAGAAAAAGAAATGAGAGAATTTGTGAGTTGAAAAACAGAAAGAGAGATGTGTGAAATAAAAACAGACAGAGAGAATTGTGAGCAAAAAGAATTGAGAGAAAGCAAAAACAGACAGAGAGAATTGTGAGCAAAAAGAATTAAGAGAAAGCAAAAACAGACATAGAGAATTGTGAGCTAAAAGAAATGAGAGAAATAAAAAACAGACAGGGAGAATTTATGAGCTAAAAGAAATGAGAGAAATAAAAAACAAACAGAGAGAATTGTGAGCTAAAAGAAATGAGAGAAATCAAAAACAGACAGAGAGAATTGTGAGCTAAAAGAAATAAGAGAAATCAAAAAGAAAGAGACAAGAGTTTTTTTGAGTTTAAACTATTTAATGTTGAAAAGCTGATTAGAATGGAATTGGAGTTAATGCTGGTAATTCAAAGTTTATGCTGTTAGGCATAAACTTAATACTGCTGATATAAGTTAATGTTGCTAGGTATAAACTTAATACTGCTGATATAAGTTAATGCTGCTAGGCATAAACTTACTATTGTTAGTGAAAGTTAATGCGGTTAGGCATACTTTACTACTGCTGGTTCTACGTTAATGCTACTAGACTTAATTTACTACTGAGTTACTACTCTTGGGTTACTTACTACTGCTAGTTGAAAGTTAATGATGTTAGGCATATCATAACAACTGTCAGGTGAACTTAATGATGTTTGAGGATATTTTCATAAATACTTCGATTAAGGGTTTCAATCACTCATTCAATTGATTTCAATATTTCATATACTCTATAATCATAAACCCTAACTTAATTTCATCATTAATCATCAAAACCCAACACAATGGCTGCTCTAAAATTTACTAAGACTCATAATTTGGTCGCGTTTTTAGAGAAACCTGATGAAAGTGAAGGATTTGAGCAAATAGTAGATTTTCTAAATGCATACACTATCAAATATGCGTTAACATGCAATCCTATAATCTATACTTCATGCATTGAGCAATTTTGGGCTACTGTAAAGGTAAAAACTATCAATGAGGAAAAACAGTTACAAGCCATAGTAGATAGGAAGAAGGTGGTCATCACTGAATCCACAATAAGGAGAGATCTTCACCTAGAAGATGCTGAAGGTACTGAATGTCTACCAACTGCTACAATTTTCCAAGAACTAACAAGAATGCGATATGAAAAACTTTCACAAAATCTTTCTTTTTATAAAGCTTTCTTTTCTCCTTAATGGAAGTTTTTGATTCATACTATTCTGCAATGCCTAAGTGCTAAGACTACAGCATGGAACGAATTTAGTAGCACTATGGCCTCTACAATAATCTGCTTAGCCACAAACCAAATTTTAATTTTTCCAATATATATTTTTTATAATATGGTGAAGAACTAACTTGGAAGGTGGGGTAAATTTAGATGTATCCCAAGATTTGTACAACTTTTGTGATCACAACTTAGAGATATGGTCACATCACAAAAGGATTTTTGTTACCCCCTCCCATACTAAGAAGGTCTTTGGGAACATGAAGAGGGAAGGAAAAGGTTTTTCTGGGAGAGTCACCCTTTTATTTCAAACTATGATGGTTCAAGCTCATGAAGATATTGGTGAAGGTTCAGAAATACCAACTGATCCCCATCACGCACCCACTATTACTCAACCATCTACATCATAACCTCAGAAGAAACAACCTAGGAGGAAACAGAGGAAGGACACTGAGGTTCCTCAACATAGTGGTCCTACAGAACCTATAGCAGATGAGGCTGGAAATGAGGAAAGTGTACCTACACATTACAATGATCCACTTCTCAGTGGTGAGGATAGAAATAAACTATATGAATTAATGGAACTTTGTACCACATTACAATCAAGAGTTCTTGACTTAGAAACAACAAAGACTCAAGCAAAGAAGATTGCTAGTTTGAAGAAGAGAGTCAAGAAGCTGGAAAGGAAAAGGAAGTCAAAAACTCTAGGATATTGATAAAGATTATTCAAGTTGGTCTATATCTGTCTTAAAAATTGTTTCCTCTGATGATGAAGGTTTGGGTAATCAAGAGGATGCATCCAAACAGGGGAGGATAATTGATAATATTTGTAGGATCCCTTTGCTTAATGGATCTTAACCTTTAGCTTGTAAAGGGTTTGTTGCCTTAGATAAATCTAAAGTAACAACGATGAAACAATGATTAACCACTATTGATTACGCGGAATTTAATCAACAATGCAAAGAAGAATATAATCAAAACACTTTTATATTGAACTTTGAATATGCCTAAGTTACAGATTACAAACTATGATTTGCTATTCGATCTCTATGATCTTCTGTAGAACTATATCTACATGACAATGGCCTATGATCCTTTATAGACTAAGGAAACACCCTAAATGGGCTTTACAACACACGTAATAACAGATATTGGCAAAACTTTTCCTAAGATATCTCATGCATATCTTTAACTCTAACTAATTTCTACGTAAGCAGACTTAACTATTACACAAACAATATTAACTATTTAATATTGTCAGTACTAACTATGATAAACCTTCTACCAGTACTAACTATTACACTAGCAGAATTAACTACAATACAAATAGAATTAAGTTTGTTATACAAAATTCCTAACAATCCTCCCCTAAACTTGAACTTCACTTGTTAACTTTAAGTTTCTTGAGTTGTCTTCAGTTTGGGCTTTTAAGAATTATATCCAAGCATGTCTTCAAGTCCTTAGCTTCTCTTGAATGATGATCTGTTTGATGTTCTTTGAAAAACCAGATCACTTTTTGTCTTTTAGTCTTTGTCTTCTCTTCAAAGCTACACAACAACACCCAACTAATTGGCTTTAAAGTTTTTAGGCAAACTTACCAGCCATCAAACGGATTTGATATGTCTTTAACCCTGAGTCGTTTGTCTAATGGACTAGTCAATGCTTCACATGGAGTAAACAAGGTGCATTGATACACCTTAAAGTTTTTAGACAAACTATCATCTATCAACGATTTGAGAACTCTTTATAACCAAGTAAGCCATTTGCTCTGTGAGTACCAAGCTTTAGTGTAATACATGGTGCATGATTACCATACAGTTTTGGTAAAAACGTCTACCATAAATGGATTTGAAAATTCCCTTTATACCAAAGCCGTTTTGCTTTGGACAAGCAGTCCTTATTGCCTATTAAGCATGGTAAACTGATAACCATTTGTGTTTGTGGTGGTAACCAACACCCAAAACCCTTCTTCACTATCCATTAATAGTCCCACAATTTCCAAAACAAAGCCCACTAGCTAACAGATAACTTCAAACTTTCTCATCCCAGCGTTGCTTCTCAAATTCATCTTCAAAAGTTATAGCAAACTTCATTCATTTTTTTCCATCTAGAAGCTCATTTTTCAGCATCACTGGCAAGACTTCTTTTGACAAATGGTACTTTTCTATCCGCTAACATAATAATTGTGCATGCCTCAAGTTAAACAATGTACTCTCACCCTTATTCAAATATCTCCACTACCATCTTTTGTTGAAGTGGTAAGCTCCAAATAGCATCATAAATTAGAAGGTGGATCAACATAGTCCTGCGAACACCACCAAAGCACTTTTTCATAAGGCATCTTCAGCCCTATTAGTTCCATACTTTCTGAATTACCAAGCCTGTACAACAACTCTATATAATCCTCTCTTGTGAAATTCCTTTGGATCATAGCTCCAAAGCTCATGTAGACTGGTATCAGCTCTATTTGCTCATAATTATCACCTTGATAACACTTCTTTGACCTTGCTGAAATATCTTCCAATTCGTCCACAAACTGCAGATTTTGTAGTCAAAGGAGTAGGATTCATAGATTCTACTGATTCCTCTTTATCAGTTTCTAAATCTTCTTGTGCACTCTTGTCAACATTTATACCCTTTCTAGCCTTTTACTTCTTTCTTTTTCTTGTTCTTTTTACTTGCTCTTCTTCCTTTACTTCAGTAACTTTTTCTCCTATACTGAACATCTTTACCTCAATCCTTTTGTTTTCTTTGGAGAGACTTTGTCTGAAGCTCCTCTCCATATCTTTTCAATTTTGCCTTTGTAGCTTCAAGATTTATAGGAACAAAAGTATCAATCTGCTGAACTAACTTATCAAACTCTTCTTTAATCTCTTCAAACTTTCAACTTCTTTGACTGAGAAAGCTTCCAAGTTCCTTTTATTCTTAGAATAGTTTTTGACATATAGATCCTAAACTATGACGAGTCATAGGTTTGTTCTCTTTGCCTTAGCTCTTTCCTCTGCAAAGTGTTTCTTTCTTTGATTCACCATATCTACCATTCCTTTTGCAAAATCTTGTTCAAGAGCAAATCTAGTCCCAACACATCTTTTGACAACTCTGCATTTGCTTCTTCTACTTGGCTCTAATAGTATCTCCAGTCATACTTCAGTATAAAACTGAGCATCACAAATGAACTAGAGCTTTTTTTTTCTTTTGTTGTTTCTGTTAAAGCTTTTTATCTCTCAGCCATTTTTTAAGCATCATTTATCTTAAATGAATCGGCTTTGCAACTTCTTCCATCCAGTTGACTTGCAACTTTATAGCCTCCTTTTAATCCAGCTTCCTCTGTCTCAATTGTTCTATTAGTTTTGTGAGTAGCCTGGATATCCTCTTCAACCATTGGAGCCTTTCCTTCCCTTTGACCCCTTTTACTAGCAGTACCAGAATCAACTTTAGTACTACCAGTATTAACATCTTCAATACCAGTATTAATTTCTTCTCTGCCAGTATTAATCTCTTCTTCAGCATCCAATCTAGTATCAATCTTTTTAGCCATAGACCTGCCTCCTCTGAACTCTTGCTTATCAGTTGATTTTTCTTTGCAACAAACCTGAAAAGCAACCTTTGACAATGTTTTTAAGCTGCCTTCCAATATAGTAGGACTGATTTCTTCTCAAGAGCCTCCCGTCTTGAAGCTTTTATAGGAGTGACAAATCTGTGACTTCTCTTTCATGGATTCCCTAACCAAAGTAACTAGAGGATCATTACATTAATATATATCCTAAACTTCCTCCCCTGATCCTCTAGATTCTTCACCCTCATGATCATATAATGAGACTTTCTTGGATTTCCCTCTTCAAAGCTGTTTCCCAGAGTTTTCACATTCTTTTACCCATTTTGAGCAAACATTCCATAGTGAAATGTTGGTGATCCTTAATTCATTCTCCAAACAATTAATCCTGGTCACCAACTAGGAACAAGTACGCATCAATTCCGTGAGTTTTGCACACTGTCCTCACACTTTCTGATGTAATACTTCATAGGAAGGTGCTTCATAGGACCTTGGTGGTGAAAAATGAGGTGATGATTGAGGTGGTGAATGATGTGGGGAATGTGGTGGTGATTGATATGGTGAATGATGTAGTGGTGAATGAGGTGGTGATTGATGTTGTGGTGATGGATGAGGTGAGTGGGATGTGGATGGTATTGGATCAACAAGTGTGGGATGGGGTTCAGCTGGTTGTGCTGAGCCTTCACCTTGATCTACAGCTGCCCCTGCCAACATAGCAGGCAGCAATGGTACAATATCCCCTGCATAACCCCTTTTCATGTTTGCAAAAAGCTTTTTGGTCAAAGTTGGGGCTAAATACCTTCCTTTATTTTCAGTTGTAATATCCAAAATAATTTGTAAAAACCTTGGATACATTAAAAATTTTGAATTACTCTCTAAATTATGAACCATCCCATCAAAAATCATTTTAGAAAAATTATAAACCCTATTGCTAGATATACAGATTAATTGCATGAGCAAAGTGCTATACCAAATTGGATCCCATCCACCAACAAAAGCTTGAAGGCCAGTGTAAAATATGATGGATTAAAAATTTCCATTGGGGTGTAAAATTCTTTTTCCAAAAAGTTAATTTACCCTCAGTAACATACCCCAAGGTGGCTAATCCAGCATATATTTCAGCATCAGATAAATTATGTATTCCTGTTGCATCTGCCAATTGAAGTTTACTTCTGACAGATGCCTTAGTAATAGTATACTCTTTAGAGTCTATAGATGCTACTAATTGTTGAGTCCCATTAAAGTGTTCTGAGACTGAGGCAGTTTGCCAGAACTGTTGACTAGCGGCGTCATAGAAAGTATGATTAATAGAGTTAAGGCATACTGAGAGCGATGTACCTTTTAGACAATCTACTACCTCAGTGAAACCAAAACACTTTCATTTGGTTTTCTTCAGGAAAGAACCATATTATTCTTGACAGATTACATTAAATTGGACCATAAGAAATCTCGTTGAATGAACAAAAATCCTAAGAATGTAAATACTAATCTGTGTTTGATGCTAGTGAAATTACAAAGTGCTTGGTAGAGAGTAGGAATTGAGTTATTATTGATGAATAACAAGGTTTCTATTTGGAACCGTGATGTAAAAGAAGTTTCTTTATGAGTAAAGAAAGATATTTGTATTGAAAGAAAGTGTATTAAGAATAATCCAAATAGAAAAACCTATGTTACAATACGCCCGTAAAAAATCACTAACGGTAATATATAAATGGAAGAAAAGTCAATTTCCCCTCCCAGCACCAACGGTCATCTACCATTATTAAAATTAGTCTACCAGTACTAATATAGTCTACCAGAATTAACATATAGACTACCAGTATTAACGTATAGACTACCAGAATTAACCTTAAGTCTACATAATTAACAAGTAAGATACCAAAATGAACTTGTAAACTACCAGAATTAACTATAATACTTAGTACTTACAGACCATAGATGAGTTGTATTTGCCAGGACTGCTTCTATCCATCCTTAAATCCATGCTTATCCTGAAAAGTTAGTTCAATAAAAGGAAAAATATACTATGAACTTGAACTAACTATAACCTATCTACCAAGCATTAATACCCTAGCAGTATTAATGTAAATTAGTATGTACAAACTTTACAATTTAACCTCCCCTCAAATGTAACTACAAATTTAACATTCCAATGCTGACCACCAAAAGTTAAACCTGTAACAACAATCATTTTGTTGAGAAGTCTGCAACATTTTAAGTCAGTGTGGAATCTTAGAGACCATCTATCATCATCTCTCATAAACAATCCTTATAAGTGATTTGTCGAATCTCAATGGTGCTTGTTTCGGATGAGTGGATAGATCTGGATTCTTAAAACACAGATTGCTCTTCTATTTGTCAATATGGATTTAGTGTTCATGAAAGTTAAAGCCAAAATCCCACATTTGGTTTTGTAACCATAGGACTTGCACACAACAATGACACTGCAACCATATTTCTGCCTCAGTAGTAGAATTTGCCATAGTCGTCTGCTTCTTACATTGCCAAGATATCAATCTTCTACTAAGAAATTGACAACCACCTGTTGTTGATTTCATGTTAAGGCTGGCTCCTCTATAGTCACTGTCTGAAAAAGCTTCTAGTTTAAAAGGGGAATCCCTAGGATACCATAGCCCTAGTTTGGGTTGATGTTTAAGGTACCTAAAAATCCTTTTTACTGCATTTAAGTGTGAAGCTTTTGGATAGACTTGAAACCTAGTACAGGCACAAACAACAAACATGATGTTTGGCCTTGATGCAGTCAAGTACATCAGGGAACCAATCATGGACCTATAGATATTCACATCTATATCAACACCATCTTCATCTTTGACCAGGGGTTTGTTAGACTCAATAGGAGTAGTAGCTATTCTGATAGAACAATAATCAAACTTCTTAAGAATGTCAGCTACATACTTGTCCTGACTAATAAAGATTTCATCAGATTGTTGCTTCACCTGTAGTCCTAAAAAGAATGTGAGTTCACCCATGGAGCTCATTTGAAATCTTTTGTGCATACAGTCTTTAAACTCAGTACACATAGACTGCTTTGTAGAGCCAAAAAAGATGTCATCTACATACACTTGGACTAACATAATGTCACTCTTGTTTTTCTTGATAAACAAAGTTTTGTCTATGGTGCCTCTCCTGAAACCATTTTCTAGCAGGAAAGAAGAAAGTGTCTCATACCAAGCTCTAGGAGCTTGATGTAGACCATAAAGAGCTTTGATCACCTTATAAACTTTGTTTGGATGAGCAGGATCAACAAAGCCTAGAGGTTGATGAACATACACCTCTTCTTCAATTATACCATAACGAAAAGCACTTTTAACATCCATTTAATAGACAAGAAATCCCTTATATGATGCAAAGGCTAAGAACAACCTGATTGCCTCTATTCTAGCAACAGGTGCAAACACCTCATCATAGTCTATTCCTTCTTCTTGTCTATGACCTTGAGCTACAAGTCTAGCTTTATTCTTCACAACAATGCTTCTCTCATCTCTCTTGTTTCTGAAAACCCACTGGTTCGATATAAATATATATAATAAAATATATAAAATACCAAACAAGTAATAGTAGTATAGAGAGTATCTCGTTAGATAAGAAAA
>BQNB010004254.1:0-108951 GCA_026074375.1 Tanacetum coccineum
TTTTCCCTTATAAACCGTTTGTAACTGACTAAACCTAATGGGTTTCGGGTCTGTGGCCCAAACCAGTAAAACTTGCAGGTTTTTATCTAAAACAAAGATTAATGGGATTATATTTTTCCAACATATTCCCCCCTAATCTATTAATCTTTGTGTCTTCAATCTTCTTGTTCTTGATTTCTTCTTGTTCTTGATGCCTTCTTCAAAAAATCTGGATTTCTTCTATGTCTCTTAACTATTTCAGGGTCCGTCCAGTCACTTGATCCTTTTGATCGCCATTGTGACTTCGGGGCAGGTTTCTCTTAGCCCTCATCTACAATCTTGCAGAAATCTCTGAACAGAAACTTGTTTCATAGTTACTTGATCTTCTTAATCTCCATAGTAACTTCGAAGGCATGTTAATTCTTTGCCTTGATCCACAAATATTGTGGTCTTCTTTAAAAAAACAGTCTCTTGTTCAATTTGTGGAACCCTTGTAGTTTTTTTTCTTCTCTTCATGGCTCTTGGTTTGCTGCAAAAGGTTTTATTATCTCCTGCTTTTCTTTCATTCTCTTCATTCATAGCCTTGTCCCCATCTTTCTCTAGTTTCCCACATCTTCGTGTGGGTCTTCGGTTTTGGTATGTATCTTGCCTTCATCAATCATCTTGGTTGATACTACATACGGGTTCTTCCATGAACCGGGGTTTGATGACTGTTGTAGTGATACTACTGTCACACCCCGCCAAGGCGGAAACGCGAGGCGTAACGTCATGAATATCATCATAACACCATGGTGTCGAAATAGAGAATTTCTAAATGCATAAACGAGTCAAGGGACACAATGTGTCATGACAATATCGATAATCCAAACAAACAACTTCTTGTATTAAAGAAAGTGGGTCTCTCCAATACAAGAAAAATAAATCCAAGCTCCTAATAAAATTCAAAACAACACATAAGTTCATGCAAACAAAGCAAATAGGGAAATATGCTCCCATGCACCCTAGCAGTCTTTCTCTAGCCACTTTGCCTAGCCTCATTGTGCTCACCTGAAAATGATGCTAAAAAAACGTCAACACATGGTTGGTGAGAGACATAGGTTTAGGACCACAATAAAACTTTAAAAAAACCGAATTACTGTGATTATCAAAACAATAAAGGACAATATCAAAAAATAGTGAACTTTATTATCGAACATGCAATCCTCATAACTGGTAGGACCGTTAACCCCCATCCATTACAAGCAACTGGTTAGGAACGTTACTCCCTCCATTAAAGTCATGGAAAGGATACAATAACCCAATTCCAGACTCTTGTTACCGATAACACAAATATCACAAGAGGTTGATGAAGCTCCAAGGACTTGCCATACATAAGTAGAGCGATAACGCCAATATCACATTTAACCATGCAACAAAGTCATAATCATTACACATGTCCACACACAATTAACCACATAATCACAGCATTCAAAACATCTTTAGATCATAAGCATCATTTTCATCCCAAATTGTAAAGACATTTAAAATGGGACTATGAAACTCACCTGATTGCTAGCTTCAAATCCACAAACTCTTCACAAATAACACGAACAATCTAAACAATATAAGCACAAAGTAAGTTACCATCAAATAGGCATTTAACCCAAAATGATGTAACCTTAACTATGATGGATGCCTATGTGATCTATCATAGCCTACACTTGTTTTTATAACCTTATTAAATCTTACATTTACTATTTGCACCTACACGTTACACTTAACACTTTCTGGTTTTACGCAGAATTTTACTCTACAAATTGCGTGCCACTGAAAAAAAACCACTACTTAAACCTCCCATAAAATCAATCAGACCAAAATTTCACCATGCTTACATATATGTCCTATGAACCTTCATAGTTCTCTCCCAAATCACTAACCCTTCTATAAATATCCCAAATAAATTCAT
This sequence comes from Tanacetum coccineum, assembly GCA_026074375.1. Taxonomy (NCBI): domain Eukaryota; kingdom Viridiplantae; phylum Streptophyta; class Magnoliopsida; order Asterales; family Asteraceae; genus Tanacetum; species Tanacetum coccineum. The sequence goes on from BQNB010004254.1 coordinate 1,925, forward strand.
TAATCCAAAGTGTTTAAAATTCGTCCAGAATCTGACCTTTAAAAAGTATGGCATTAATTACCCAACTTAAACCCCTTTCTGACCTTAGCAAAAATTCAGAGGTTACACACAATATATGAACTAACTTTCACGTGAATTAGAGCCTCTAACTCAGTGTCTAAGTATTTTTAGAAAAATCAAAATCAAAACTGAAATTCGTCACTGTTTTGCACACTGATTTTGTATTGACCATTTGACCCACTTCCCGACCTTAAAAACTTATGAGGCCGGATTTTCTAGAAAGTAGACTCTCTGAGGTTATCTCCAGTATGTTGTAAATTATTTATTTGATCTTTTATGACCGAGTTATGCACGTTACAAAACTGCCTAACTTTCTGCAGTGAATTACACGTCTAACTTGAGTGATCTAAACCCTAACGCATGCTCAAATCGCTAATCTAATTAATCTAATGACTAAGCTAACATCATAATATCATAAACTTTCTGTAATTTAATTACCCTAATTTATAAACCTTATTTAAATCCTTAATCCATCATAATCATGTTACTATAAGAATTAAACGAACGAGAATTAAACGTTGAATCGTACCTTAAAGCTAAACCCAAAAAAAAACTTCGTCTCCTTTTTTTTTTCTTCCTTGTGGCCGGCCAAAATAGGGTGGGGTGAATGGGGTTTTAGGTTTTGTATTTATAAGCATCTAGGGAAGTCCTACTCCAATTCTAATTAGGTTATTAGATATAAACTATAATTCAAATTAATTATATTATTTTTTTTCTTTTAATCCTAATTCCGGCCGAACTTTTTAATATATATATATTTTTTTTATTTTTTTTATTTTTATTTAATATTTACATTAAAAACCTTAAGCTTTTATAAAAACTTTAATTAACTTAACTCTTCCTTTTTTTTGTATTTACGCAGTTTACTTACTTTCTAAAAATAATTATTCATTTCTAACCTAACTTTCTAAAATTAGAAATTTTACATTTTCTTAATCTAACACTTAACGCTAAGCCTATCTTAAATAACTACTACGAAATACGTATACGTATATATATATACACATTAAAGACAAATCATTAATTTTCCAATAATCATTTTCCTTGTCACTTAAAAGTGAACGAAAGGAAATCATCATTTTTCACCATTAATCCAATCTTTTTGAATGCTCACATTCTAACGATGGATTTTCACTACCTCATATCACATTATCATACATATAGCACATAATTCACATAAACCGCACATCACCAAAGACATAAAATCCAATACTAGGGTTTGACTAACCTGCTCAAGTCATGGTTGTCACAACTACAATATCTAAAATTCTGGGCAAACCATAGCCAATTCTTCTTTTCTCTTTTCTTTCCTTCTGATCTTTCTCTCTTCAAATCGGTGGCATCATGGCTGCGTCTTCTTTAAAAGAAAACTCAGGTTTGAATCTTGAATGATGGATGAACATGAATTGTTGTGTTGTTTGATCCCTCGTGGCTCTGGTACCATGTTCGGTTTTCACAGGTTCTGTTGGAGGATTTCCAGGATCGAATAATGATCAAACTACTTCATGATTAATCATCATCATACAAGAATAAAAAAGAACAGGAAGATGGGTAGAACCCTAATGAATATGATAATATATAAAATATGAAAATGGTTGATTGTTTACAGAAATTCCTATCCTATTTATACATGTTGAATCGGTATGATACAAAGGGTTGTGATGGTTCTATAGAACCAACATCCACCCTGCATTTAAATCAGTAAACTATGTGATCAACATTACATACATCTGAACTACAAACTAATACGTAGAATTCAAAACATAATAATTATCATATCCCCAAACATAAATTTATATCCCCCACCCCTCAAAGACAACACACATCAGACCCACACCCACTAACACTCATCTCCACCCACAAACCACCCCCTCCCCCACAACCCCCGAGAACCACTACCCCCCCCCCCCCACCCCCAACCCACACCCCCCCCCCCCGCCCCCAACCCCCACCCCCCCCACCCCCCTCTTTCCCTACTCTTAGCCTTAATGGTGCGACAATGTTTGTTTAGGATGATGATTGTGATTATGTGTGATTCTGTATCGTTGAGGATGGCTCCTCTACTACACAGATATGTTCATGGCAAATCTCAACATCCACTAGTTACTGTTTTTGCATTGAAAAGCCAGACCTTCACTAGTCCGTCATATGATTGGACCTTCTATCTGAGTACAGATCATGACAACTATCTGGATGATGTTTGTTTGTGACATTATGAAGTACACGAGATGCATACGATGTTAATCACAATCTACTTTGTAGACTCAATGTGATTTCTACGAGTGATTGTATATGATTTCGTAGTTATTGATTTCTTATTTATTTTTTTATTGGTATGTAAAGGACAAGCAACATGCCCTTAGAGTTGTACAACATTAATGTATTACTTCTGTACAATTGATGCATACTTGATGATATTAAATGATATTATATGAACTAAGTCTACACAATGTGTCTACTCTGTTTGTGAATACCACACTGGCAAAATAATGTAGTTAATAATTCATTATGTTGAATTGCGACCATATAAAGGAAAAAATAATGAACAAAGTTAAACTATATGAAAGACAGGCCAAGTTTGAATTAACAAAAAGAGAACAAAAGATTAATGAACAATTAAGAATTTTTTTAAATAGTTATCGTTGATGTAATCTTAAGAAAGAAATTTGAAAAAGGGAACTCTTATTCGTAAAATGTGCAACTTACCTTACTATTAACCATAACAGAATGTCAATGGTAGGAAGAAGTTACTGTCTTGGAAAAAGGATTTTAAAACAGATAGAAAATAAATATCTTGAAGAATTTTTAGACATGAAAGGCTTTTAAAAGAAAAGGTCGAGGATAAAATTATACAAACAGACCAATCTCTTTCAAAAAGTTCACTTGCCTTTGTGACACACCAAAGCCCCCCCTTCATTAATCTATAAACTTTATCTACCTTCAAGCCTCTACTTTAATGAAAAGAATAAGGGTTAGCTATTTTGCTACAAAGACCCTTTATGTCTCACACGGAAGTTCAGCCCTGCCTGTATAATAGTAAGTATTTATTTTAAATTCTATTATGTTTCTCGGCTATAGTGCACAACTCAGAGGATACCTTAAAGATATTTATGAAATCACTAGGAAGAAGATGAACGATAAAATGAAAGACCCAAAGTGTGTGAAAAAGTAAGGTATTATGATTTGCTCTCCACATAGATGTAATCAAAAAGATAATTATTAGCGAATTTCACACCTCAGAAACAAATTGACCCTGAGCTGATATTTTGGTTCCAAATAAAACGGGGAAAATTTTTTTCTCATCAAATTGAAAAAAGCAGGAAGCTCTTCAAAGGCATACCACAGCTTCTAAGACCTAATCAAAGAGTTGACGGTGTATCCTCCAAATCACCACCAACGGATTGTCCCTAGGGTGTTTCCAAACTAAGAACACCTAAAGTCAATAAAATTATCATTTTTGCAATTACAACTTTTTTCCGGAATTGAAAAAACCTTGGTTAAAAAGAGAATTACCCCAAAGGGACTCACTGTAAGGGGAAAGGGGTTTTGAAGAGAGAAACCAAGGAATGTTATCTCACCGCAGAGGTTTTCTATTTTTCAAAACACTTAAAGACCATTTTGAGGGCATTCAAAAGGCTCTCACTAAATAAATCAAAGAAATGAAAGACATTTTTGAAGAATTAGAAGCTAAGGTTGACCAAAATGTTGTAAATAGAAAGCATGATGAGATTGAGCAGAAAAATATTCTCATTGCAAATGATAACTTAATTGTTGATTGCTTGTCCAAAGAAGTGTTTTATACTGCAACAAATTCTGAGCTTACTGTATCTAGATTTACTAAAATGCATGATACCCACACTGTTGTTCAAGCATGTTGTCTGGAACTTAAAGCGGAGCTTTCTAAATTACGTGATAAGGTTCAAAAAGATGATCATACTTAATTAGTAAAATGTTTTTCCAATCTTGGGATAAATAACTTAAATTTACAGTTAAAGTATCAAAACCTTAAAGAAAGTTTTAGAAACAACACATCTCCACCCACTCGAGATGCTCCTGATTTTGACTCAGTCTTTGTAATTGAAAAAATGAAAGCTTCCATTCAAGGAAAGGACAACGCCATCAAAAAATTGAGGATGAAAATATCTCAATTAAAAGAGACCCGTAGTGAAGCCGGCCATACTTATGATTTCAGGGCCTTAGATTTTCAGCTTACTCAATTAACTGACAAAGTCACCGTTCTCCAAGAACAAAATGAGATTTTTAGGACTGAGAATGCAAAAATTAAGCAGCATTACAAGGAATTATATGATTCTATTAAGATCATGTGTGCTAAATATATCAAACAAACAACTGCCTTGTTAACTGAAAATGAGAATCTGAACGCCCAAATACATAAAAATTTGAAATGCATCACTAAGGATTCTATAAAACCAAGAGTTCTTGCCACTGGTAGGTATACTATAGATGAACCAATTCCCCCTCACAATAGGAACAATAGGGAAGTGCATCTAGATTATCTCAAACATCTTAAGGAAAGTGTGGAAACCCTTCACGAGATCGTAGAGGAAGCTAAGGTTGAAAGACCATTAGATAGCTCACTTGCATTTGCTTGTCTTTACTCTAAACACTCTCAGGAACTGTTAGAATATGTGATTGGCACTTGTCCGAAAGACTTTAATCAACAAGATAAAAACCATGTTGCTACCCCCTTAACTAGGAAAAAGTAAGTTACTTTTAAGGACGAATGTGAAACATCAAATAGTAACACATACAAACATGTAGAGCAACTGAACATTCAGAAGACTAATGTCCCTGTGCCTCCTTCTACAGGAGTAAACAGTTGCACTGATGCTAGCAGATCATAGCCTAGGAGTAATACCAAGAAAAATAGGATCTTGCCGGCTAAGAGTGTCAACAAGAATAAAGTAGAAGAACACCCTAGGATAAATAAGTCTAGTTTGAAAACCATGAATCGTGTTGATTCTAGTATTAGCTCTAAGCGTACTGTAATTAATTTGAATTTTTGCTCTGTTTGTAACACATGTAACAAATGCTTTATTTTGGCAAATCATAATATGTGTGTGGTTAATTATTTGAATTATGTGAATGCATCTCCCTCTGTTAAGCATGTTATGAGCAAAGTTAAGAAGGTTTGGAAAGCAACAGGAAAACTACTTACCAATATAGGTTATCAATGGAAGCCTACGGGAAGGAAATTCATTTTAGGAGACTAATGCCCTTTAACTAGGCTTACTAAATCCAAAGTAGTACCTCCTAAACAAACTAAAAATGTTAGTACTAGTAAAATTGTGATAACTAAGAAACTAAGTCACACATCTCATAAACCATTAACTAGAAACCAACGTGGAACCAAACAGTACAAGGCAATTCCCAATAGCATTCCTACTCCAACTGAGAATGAGGCAATTGATGCCTTTCCGCATTCTACTATTGCTTCTGCTAACCAACGGGAACCCAACAAAAATTAGGGATCCATCTTTTCAAACTCTCCATCTTCATTTGGTTCCAAATGCAGGTAGTACAGATCGTCCTTTGGTATTTGGACTCAGGCTGCTCAAAACATATGATGGAAGATCGCTCACGGTTTATCGTGAAAAAGTTCATCGGGACAGTTAGATTCCGGAATGACTACTTTAGTGCTATCATGGGTTATGGAGACTACATGATTGGTGACAGTGTGATCTCCCGGTATACTATGTGGAAGGACTAGGACATAATTTGTTTTCCGTCAGACAATTTTGTGACTCTGATCTCGAACTTGCATTCAGGAAGCACTCATGTTATGTTCGCGATACTGATGGTGTTGAATTAATCAAAGGTTCTCGTGGTTCTAATTTGTACACTATCTCGGTTGAAGACATGATGAATTCCTCCTCAACCTGCTTGTTGTCCAAAGCCTCCAAGAACAAATCATGGTTATAGCATCGACGTTTAAACCACTTAAACTTTGGTACCATTAATGACCTTGCAAGAAAGGATTTAGTAAGAGGTTTACCTAGATTGAAGTTTAAGAAAGATCATATTTGCTCTGTATGTCAACTAGGAAAGAGCAAAAAGCATACCCACACACCTAAAGCTGAAAACACCAACTTAAAAGTTCTTAATACCCTTTATATAGATTTATATGGACCAATGCGAGTGCAAACAATTAATGGGAAGAAATACATCTTAGTCATCGTTGATGACTATTCTAGATTTACTTGGGTCAAGTTTTTAAAATCGAAAGATGAAACCCCAGAGTTTGTCATCAACTTTCTGAAGCAAATACAAGCCGGTCTCAACAAAATTGTCAGATACATCCGTACCGATAATGGCACCAAATTTGTTAATCAAACTCTAACTAAATATTATGAATGTGTCAGCATTTTTCACCAAAAAACAGTTCCAATGACTCCACAGCATAACGACATTGTCGAAAGATGGAACCGTACTCTTGTGAAGGCTGCTAGGACAATGCTGATATTCTCCAAGGTTCTGATGTTTCTATGGGCAGAAGCTGTTGATACTGCTTGTTACACCTAAAATCGTTCCCTTATACACACTTGTCATAACAAAACCCCTTAAAAGCTGGTGCATGATAAGAAGCCTGGCCTTACTTTTTTTCAAGTCTTTGGTGCTCTTTGTTACCCTACAAATGACATTAAGGATCTTGGAAAATTGCAACCAATAGCTGATATTGGAATTTTCGTTGGTTATGCTCCCAGCAGGAAGGGTTATAGAATCTATAACAAATGAACCCGAAAAATCATGGAAACTATTTACGTTTAATTCGATGAGATGTATGAGCCAATAGCTCCTTTGCAACTCAGTACAGGACCCGCTCCTATGTTTTTGAAGCCTAGATAGATAAGTTCAGGGCTTGTACCCAATCTGGTCCTTGCAGCATCTTTTGTACCCCCAACGAATAAAGAGCTGGAGATCCCATTCCAACCGATGTTTGATGAATACCTGGAACCTCCACGTGTTGAAAGACTAGTTTCTCCTGCTCCAGCATTTCCAGTTCCAGTCAATTCAACTGGTACACCTTCTTCTACTACCATTGATCAAGATGCACCCTCTCCAAGTTATTTACCATCATCTTCAGCATTACAATCTCCAAGTTCACATCAAGGTGTTACTGCTAGATCTACTATCATTGAAGACAATCATTTTGCTCCTGTTGACAACATTCCCTTTATAAACACGTTTGCTCCTGAACCTAGTTCTAAAGCATCATCATCTGGGGATGTTTGTTCAGCAGAATCAACACATGTGTCTCAACCACGTCATCATCTCAGGAAATGGAGCAAGGATCACCCGCTTGATAATGTCATTGGCAATCCCTCTCGACCGAAATCTACCAGAAAACAACTTGAAACTAATTCCTTGTGGTGCTTGTATAACTCTGTATTGTCCAAAGTCAAACCAAAGAACTTCAAATCTGCTATAACTGAAGATTACTGATTTCAAGCCATGCGAGATAAGATTCACAAATTTGATCGACTTCAAGTATGGGAATTAGTACCACGACTAGACTGTGTCATGATTATTACTCTCAAGTGGATTTACAAAGTTAAGCTTGATGAGTACGGTGATGTTCTGAAAAACAAGGCTAGGTTGGTGGCCAAGGGATATAGACAAGAGGAGGGTATTGAATTTGAGGAATCCTTTGCACCGGTTGCACGCATCGAGGCTATAAGAATCTTCATCGCTAATGCCGTCAGTAAGAACATGACCATCTATCAAATTGATGTCAAGACAACATTCCTTAATGGTGAGTTGAAGGAAGAAGTCTATGTTTGTCAACCAGAGGGTTTTGTTGATCCAAATCATCCGACACATGTTTATCATCTGAAGAAGGCTCTGTATGGTTTAAAGCAAGCTCTTCGGGCGTGGTATGACACCTTGTTACGGTTTCTTCTGGATAACAAGTTTTCTAAAGGTGCAGTTAACCTGACATTATTCACTCTGAAAACAAGCAAACATATTCTTCTTGTTCAAATCTATGTATATTATATCATATTTGCCTCGACCAAACCTAAAGCATGTGACATATTTTCCAATGAGATGAGTTCAAAATTCTAAATGTCAATGATAGGACAAATGTCTTTTTTCCTAGGATTACAAGTTTCTCAAAGTCCCGGATGCATTTTTATTAATCAATCAAAATTTTCTCTAGAAATATTTAAAAAATTTGGGATGGATTCGTGTGACCCTGTTGATACACCCATGGTGGATCAACTCAGACTGGATGAGGACCCCTTAGGGATCCAAGTTGACCAGACTTGGTTTCGAAGTATAATCGGCTCCCTAATGTATCTCACTGCCATTAGGCCTAACCTTGTATTCGTTGTATGCATGTGTGCTAGGTATTAGGCATTGCCTACTAAAAAGCACCTTGAAGCCCTTAAACGGGTCTTTTGGTATCTCAGAGGAACCATTAATTAGGGTCTTTGGTATTTGAAAGACACCGCCATGGCACTAACGGCCTATGCAGATGAGGACCATGCAGGTTGTCAAGATACACGAAGAAGTACGTCAGGAAGTGCTCAGTTCCTTGGAGATAAATTAGTTAGCTGGTCATCAAAGAAACAAAAGAGCACTGCGATTTCAACCATAGAGGCTGAATACATTGCCATGTCTGGATGCTGTGCTCAGATACTTTGGATGAGATCACAGCTTTTCGACTACGGTTTTGCCTTCAACAAGATTCCCCTGTATTGTGATAACCGCAGTGCTATTGCTCTCTGCTGCAACAATGTCCAGCACTCCCGGTCCAAGCACATTGACATACGTCATCATTTTATTCGAGAGCAGGTTGAGAAAGGCGTGGTTGAATTGTACTTCGTGACGACGGATTATCAGCTTGCGGACATATTCACCAAGGCATTACCGAGAGAGCGGTTCGAATTTTTACTCCCGCGTCTTGGTATGAAGAGTATGACTCCGGAAACCCTTAAACGTCTTCAGGAAGGAGAAGAGGAGTAAAGGATGGTCTTCATATATCCTATGTATATTTGTATATAATTAAACACAAAAACAAAATACAAAAATATAAAACCTATAAAAACCATTAAAAAAATAGAAAATACCAAAAATATTTTTCAAGACATGTCTTCTGTAAATCGATAACATTTACGGACCTAGAAATGTCATTCAATAATGACACGGGTCTTTAAATGAAGTTCGAGCGGAAGTTCAAACTGTTTTCAAAACATGTCTTAATGGCTTGCAGTTATTTCCGACTGCAACCCGCTTTTCAATCTGAGGAAAGCATGTCGCCAAAAAGACAGCTATTCCTAGCAACGGGTAATTAATTTTTCCCGGGCACGGATTACTTAATATCCATGCATCCAAGGATTAATGTACGTTTCAGTGCATTCTTTCTTAACCGGAAGAGAAGTCTTCCTTTTATAACCAAATAATTTTCTTCTTAATTGATTCTTCAAAAATTATTTGTGTTAATCACGGTGGAAAGGTGTTGTTGGAAATTCATCAAATCAGGTTTTTCAAAATAAACTTTTCCATTCAAACAACGACTACAGCTCGTTAAATAGAAAACGGGTCATTGTTTGAGGGGGAGAGTGATTTCAAGTTTATTGCATCAGACGGGTTTCTAGATCACATCATACAATTAATGGAAAAGGTTTTTGTATTTGAAAGTGGTTATAATTTGAGGGGGAGTTAATGTAGTTTAACTCAAAGGGCCATCTTTGTCTCTTGTTATAAAGTTTAGGGACTTAAGTGCAATGTGCTAAATGTTTCTTTGCTTTATTAAACTATAGGGACCATTTGTGTAAATTTCGTATCTTATCTTAACCCTTAAAATACTTAAAACCGAAAATAAATGTAGTTAGAAACCTTAGGGGTTGAAACTGCCAAATTCCATACTAAGGGTTTAAAAGGGTAGCGATTTGGTCGTTTGGTCAAACCCACAAACTTCTAGTCAAATATAAGAACACACACTCACACGCAAACCGCCACCTAGAAAGACTTTATTGATTCTTGATTTTTGTTGGATTTCTTGCTAAGGTAACTGGTATGTGCTTAATTACACATACCATTTTCCATTTAAAACGAACTTAAAAGAATAAAAACATACCAAAAATACATTGTGACCAAGTTTATTATCGAATCTTTAAATGTTTTTATATGTGTTATTTGGTGATTGGGATAGGTACGCATAGGAGTGTTTAACACTCGATCATCACTAGGTTAGGATCACTCAAACATATTTTGATGCTATGATCTAGTCTAGGTTTGCTTTTTGATCGAAATGCCATAGAGTGTTTAGAATTGTGTTTTTATTGTTGGGATTTACTCATTAGGTTGAGATAATGATTGTTTGACGTTTATTTGAGGTCTTCTTTCAATGTAGTGCACAAATTGATAATTTTCACATATGGTTTGACTTTCATAAGTTAAACAGTGGTTCGAAGTTGTTGTAGTCAGTATGTATGTTTGTGTATGCTAGTATTAAGTCATTCGTAGAGTAAAAAAGAAAGCTTGCATGCTCCCGATAAGTGTCACACAACTTTAAGGCTTAAAAGGTGGCTCAAGGCTCGAATTAGATGAAATGTCAAGGTTTTGAATGCTTAAAAAGGATTGATTGTAAATTAAAAGGCCTTAGGATACATTGGATTGCATTTGAAATGAAAAGGTTGCAAGAAAATTGAACGTATGCTTTGTGTTCTTCATAGAGGTTTGCTTGTTAGGATTGCCTCTTGATAGCGGTTTGCACGGATATTCTAGATAGCGGTTTGGTCAGTATACCAGATAGCAGTTTGATTAGACTTGCTTGATAGCGGTTTGATAGGTTTTGCCTGACAGCGATTTGATATAATTACTATATTTTAAGTTGTGCAGGCAAACCGCTACGAGGTAGCGGTTTGATGAAGATTATTTTTATTATTAAAATAATCCAAATCGCTATTTCGAATTTTTCTTAACTGGTAGCGGTTTGATTAAATGATAATAAATATTCGTCCTCAGGTGTTTGGTCATCGATAGCGGTTTGATTACAAATTAATATATATTTTGTAGTTGTTTGGTCATAGAGATTTGATTAAAATGAATATAATATTCGTAGCTGTTTGGTCATGGCGGTTTGATTAAAATGAATATAAAATCCGTGGCTGTTTGAATCGTTACGGCGGGTTTTGATCATCTGCTACATATCGGTTTTTGATCAATTCCAACATAGCGGTTTGATCATTCCTCTTCACATCGGTTTGATTAACTCTCCTCACAGCAGTTTGGTGTCAAGTGGGTAGCGGTTTGGGACAAAATCTCAAAGTTTTGGCCCATTAGTGTTATGGGGTGATCTTCAGGTGTTGATGGATTCTCAAGAAGGTGGTATGGGTTCTTTCATTTGGAATCATCAATCTCTTTGGCAGATTAGAAGTTGGAGGTTGTATACTCTTTCCAATGTTCATGTCTTGGAAACTGTTTCTAGAGAGGTGTTGTACATGTTTGTAGATGTATCTTATCCTCTCTCAGTGAAGCTCATGGAAAGGATGCTAAAGCACAAGTTTGAGATTGACAATGATGTTGTGGGCAATGACATGACTACTGCTGAGCAATTGATTTGGTTCATCAAGAATCAAATTGCTGCTGCCCAAGTTTCTCCTGTTTGATGATGGTACTCTGTAACTCTATTGTATATATTCTTACTTTTTGCTATGTCCAAACTGTATTTTGATATATAAATCTATTTTGTGTAGTTTGTCTTAAATGGTTTTCACTTTTTGTTTTAGTAACAAGTGTTTTGATAAAAGGATTTTGGCAACTGACAAGCTTTGGTAATATGTTCAAATAAGTTTTGAGTCTTTGGTGTGCAAAGTTGTTTTTGTTTCAGGCACACATGGTCCATAAAGTAAACCATTTTCAGGGTTTGGGTGTTGGTTAACCACCACACAACAAATAGTGTTCAACTCACCATGTCTCACAGACAAGAAAGAGTTGATTCACCATGACGGTACGGCTCTGGTGTGACTCTCAAATCCGTTGATAGCTTTAATAGTTTGCTCAAAACTATAAGGTCTTTAACTCACCCATGCTTCATTTGCTGAGAGTTGAAATGGTTATCAATTCACCATGGATAATGCCCTTATTGGGAACCAAAGGATTGGCTAGTCCTGAGCAAATGGCTACAGGTAAAGACATATAAAATCCGTTTATGGCAGTGATGATTTGCCAAAAATCATTAGGGTATTCCAATTCACCAATGATTTATGTTCTAAGAGTTGGACTAGTTACTAATTCACCAGGGTGATGTCATGATTCCACCAAAGGATTAGCTAGCCCAATAGTGAGTAGCTACTTGGTAAAGGCTTATCAAATCTACTCATGTTGTTGCGGTGGTTCCAAATCTGTTGCTGGTTCAAGATTTCCTGAAGGTTCTTCAATGTTGCTGACTTTTTATGTTCAAGTTCAACAAGGCTATGAAGATTGCAAACTATATGGTTCTTGAAGGTATTCTTATGAAAAATAAAGATGTTGCTTCCTCTAGAGACATTCAGCTGATATGTGCAGAATTTTTAAGTATTCAAGTCAAGACTCAAGCAGATTGGATGTTGCTGCAAAGTTCATATTTCAATCCTCAAGGTTCAAGACTGAAGATCTATCTAGAAACTGGAAATTAACATAGTCAAATTCCAGTTTAGGGGAGGATTGTTAGGAATAATTGTAATACTTAGTTTCTACTAGTAGGTATGTAGTTCCTACTGGTAGAGTAGTAGTTCCTACTGGCAGGTATGTAGTTCCTGCTGGTAAGGTTATTATCATAGTTAGTCCTGGTAGGCTAAGTCTAGTTCCTACTGGTAGAGTACTTAGTCCTGGTAGAGTCAAATAGTTATTCCAGGATAAGGTTTTAGTTAGTTAGAGATGAGGATATGCATGAGCTAAATTAGGAAGAGTCATGCATATTATTCTCACGTGTTTTTAGTAAATGCTGATTAGGGTTTCTCCACTATAAAGAGAACCTACGACTTAGGGAAATGGACAGATCCAGAAAAACACATTTCTCCTTGTTAATTAATAGAAATCCATAGAAGGATCTTTTAGTTTTATTAGTCCTGTTCTTCTTATTAGTTGTGTCTATATTCCGCACAGACATTAGCTTTCTTAAGCAAGAGTCTCTCTTGTGATTAGCTTGTGATTACATAGGTTAATCACCATCCTTAACAGGCAGTAAAGATCTATCTAGAGTGGGATCTAACACCACTCAAGTTGGTGGATGAATTTGCTGATGAAGGTGTTCCTATTTTCGAGCCTAGGATTAATGATGATGAAGCTGACTTTCAATGAGGTATAGAACTAAGCTTGAAAGATCTTAAAGCAAGGAATCAGGGTCATGCTCGTACTGTGGTGATACTGGAACCAGGCTCTGGGAGAATTCAATCTCTTCCCGAGGTTCAAGGCAAGGGGAAAGAGAAGATCATTGATGAACAGGTTGCACACACTCTTCTCGATCTTAACACTCCGAAGAAGAAGAGCGTAGCAGATCAGTACATTCTGCAGAAGCGCACCCCTGAGAGTGCTGAACCTACGGGACCGTCTTTACAACCTGAAGATGAAGGGATCACTATAACTAATAGTGAAACGGAGTCTGATGAAATAGTGACTCCTGTTAACAAAGAGAAAGATGCATCCAACAAAGAGCTCATTAAGATCAATGCTGGAGTTCAAGATGAAGGTCAGGCTGGATCAAACCTTGGTAAACAAGATGAAGGCCAGGCTGGATCAAACCCTCGTAATGCTGTAGAGTTTCAACCACAACAAAGTCTGTGGTTATGCTGGACAACCTTGAACCTATGGACACTTAGCGGTCCTGTGCTTCTACTCAACAAATCCTGTAGCAAATGGATGATGAGGTTACTACAACTGCTTTCCCAAGTGTTTAGGAGAATTGTCATACTCCCAACCTGTAAGTCAGGTGATTCTTGTAGAAACCATGCAAACTGGAAACCATGTCTTCTCTACAAAATCTTGACAAGGAACTCAGCTTCACTAATCAGTTCTTCGTGGAGAAGCCACAGTAAGAAGAACCAGAGAAAACCAATGGCTGACTCAAGTGGTTCAGTCAATGGTCCAGTCCCCCATTCATCAGACACCTCTTTCTGTTCCACTCCTGGTTATGATTCACAATGTCACAATTTGACTCTCCAATTGTCATTGCACACTCCCAACTTCACTGTAACAACCAAACAATCACAACAACCAATAACAACTCTTGCACCACCACCACCTCAACCAAAACAAAGCACCACAAATCGATCTTATTACAACGCATTAGGTGAGCATTGATTAGCGCACGGACAAATTGATCAAAAGTTAACTTAGCTCTGACAGAAAGGTTGAACAAACATGGGTCCCGTCTGTATAACTTGGAGAATCTCAATATTCCCTAGAAGGTGAACAAAGCAGTTGATGAGATAGTCACTGATGCGGTTGACTGGGCTCTCCAAGCTCCACTTCATGCTCGCTTTAAAGATTTGCCTGAAGCTGACATGAAAGAAGACTTTTCTATCAACGATTAGGGAAAACGAGTTTTGCTATAGTCCTACAAATCCAAGAAGATCACAAGAGCCTCTACGAAGCTTAGAGGAAGAAGTCAATGGATCGTGACCATTTAGATCAACTTCAAGCAGATTCTGGCCGAAGCTCGTAAGAAGCGTCAAAAGAGATCAGATTCACCAAGAACTCCTTCGGGATCTCCACCTCCTCCTCCTCCACCTTCTTCAGGAGCTTCTAGTGCTCCAGGAGCTTCTAGAGCCTCAGGGTCTTCACAAATTCCTCTACCTCCTCCGCCTTCATCCTCTAAGTCTGCGGATTCTAACAACAGCATTACAGCTGACAGAATGACTTCAGAGCTTCGGATTTTTACACAATTCTGTGCAACTCAGTGTTAAATTGCTTGGGACAATATCAGACATTAGAGAACAACTTCAGGCTTCATCTATCCTTCACTTATCACCTCCAGGAAGATGATCAAAAGAAATGAACGATGGATCTCGGTTTTCCCCACTAACCGAAGAGCATACCTCTTGTGATGAATGATTTAGGAAATTTTTTGAAGGTTCAGTACGTAAAGATTGGTGGAAACCTGTGTTGATGTGAAAGACCAACCACTCCAGGACTGCCTGGGTTATTCCTACATCCCACATTCCTGATGCAATAAACAACTGGGCCAATGCTTTAGCCACCACGTCTCAAGCTTCGGCAGAGAACTCTTTACTTGAGAAGATTGGGGATATGCAGGCGTTTATGAAGTGGTATTGCCAAAAGGTAGGAAAGACCAAGCTCACGTAAGCAGATTTTGATGGGCTCATGATTATGAAGTCCTTAAAGCCTTCTACCAGACGGTCATTCATTCTTTCGTTCTAGATGGAAGAGTATCACAAGATGCTTATAGATCAGATTGACTGGGCTAATCCAGAAGGTGATCAAGTCAGGATTGATATTAGCAGACCTCTGCCTCTTAATGGTCCACCAGGTCATGTCACTATTCAAACTTAAGTCTTTTTCAATAAAGACTTGGATTATTTGTGGTATGGCAGTAAGGGAAGCGGGCCTGCATTGTCAATTTCCAAGATGAAGGTTGCTCGTTATCTTGACTTTGGACTTGAACTACTCGTACCTGATCCTATGTGGATCAATGATGTCTGCACCTATGACATAAGTGCCTCTTATGTATCTTTCATGGTGGTTTAAGCGTATAAATTCTTACATGTCCCCCAGACACTCTGCTGAATCAAGTCAAAGGTAGTCAGAACTCATATGCGTATACTCAGTGTTGTCAGAATAAAAGCCTACTCTCGCTATGGGTATGACTGCTTGAAAGAGATCATACTGCGCAGAGCTAATTATCAGGAATATACAATCGCAGAAAAGGACTTTAAAAACTTGTATCCTAGTGACTTTGAAGACCTGAATCTGCTGCTTCTACACGTTCATCTTAATCATCTACGGCCCAGACAAAGTATGCTTGATCTGCTGTTTAATCTAGTGACACGCAATTAGTGATTCGACAGCGGGTTGAAGACCTCCAACTCGGCATTGAGAGCTACCAGAAATAGCTGAATCTCACTAAACCAGGATGGGATGCAAAAGGCTTTGAGTACAAGCATGCCTATACAATCATTGAGTTACCTTGTGCAGTTGTGTTCCCTGTCAGTAACAATAAACAGAAGATCATGAGGTTTAAAAAGATTTACAAATTTAGTGATGGTATGTTGACAAATATTCTGGAATCGGCTCAATCCGGGTATGAACACGCGGTTTTGGACTGATAAGGATGTTGCAAGGAGCAAGGAATTTATACATGCCATTGAATGGAGACTCAAGACCAGAAGGATTTTCTGAAACTTGGAATGCTTTGTTGGTGGTCGTGTACGAGATATTGACTACAGACTACTTCAGAGAACCGAATGAGCACATCATCTCTGCATTCAGGTCAATATCTTTTGTGGTGTATATATATTGTATCTTGTACATTATAGAGTAGTGTTGCATTTAGTGTTATGTGTCTGTGTATGAATTTTTCATGAATTTTTCATTAAATTCAAAACCCTTCAAACCTATCATACAAGACACTAACAGAATCCCTCATATATTAAGGAGGATCATTAATATGTTCCTCATTCGTCTTGTGAATAATCAACACATTGTTCTCCCAGTTTTCCAACATATTCAAATCTATTGGTATCCAAAATATCAACGGGTTTGAAATTTTTGATAAAGGGAGAAAATGTGATTAAATATGAAAAGTGATAAAAAAAATTGTGATTTTGTGGACTCATGTGTATACTCTGTCCTCCTTGTGCTAAACATTTTCGTTTAATCGATGCACAAAGTTGAGGGGGAGCTATTATGAAAATTCAAAAACAATCAAGGTACTAAAAGTTTTGATATTTATATCACAAGTACCTGATTGATTTTTCAATTGGTTTTATGGCAAGATGAACTGTACCAAAAAGTCTGACCATGTATTTAATTTTATCGAAGTTATAAGGTTGGTAAGGTTAGGTATTAGTTCCCATGATCCAGCCAGAACTGAAGGGATCTACCTAGGGACAATCTACTATTTAGTGTAGAAGTCCTTAGGTATGACATAAAAAAGGAGTAAATGTAAGAATAACGGAATTGTACCGACTGAGATGGAGCTAGAACTGGAACAAACCCAATAAGGTTCTAGTCATGAAGTCTCGGTAAGCACTGAAGGGGTTAAAGAATGAAAAAGAAATGTAAGGATAAAGGGTGTAAAGAAAGAAGCCCTCCATACACTTAGGCAGAAACCGCGTCAATACATCTGCTGTCAGAATCACAATGATGATTGCTGAAATTAAAGACTGACATCATGGACCCAGGCAATGCACAACCCTCTCTAGCCACTTAAAATCTCTCAAAAGATTTCTGTTTCATTTCTCACAGAGACTAAACACGTTATCTATTAACTTTCTCACTTCGAGTTAGTTGATATTGAAATGGTGGCAGTCCGCTCCAGCCTTCGATCACTAAAACCAAAATGCGCAATTGAGTCTAGAGCCAAAAGATCATCAATTAATCTCATTAGGACACTATTCCATATTACTTGTTCTTCACACAATGTGAAAACAAGGGTTATCATAAGAGTCCTACGCATTATCCATGTGGTTGTGCCAGAACATCCGAGTGACACTTATGTGTTTACAATGAAGATGGAAATCCTGCTTGAGCCAACATCAAACAAGCTCATGGTAGGTGACTTGTGAGATCCTTAATGGGTCAGACTTGTGACACTGAATATCGAATCGGTCCAGATTATGAATTGACGATTGATGAATTTTGATAAAAGCTCAACACTCTCGATGTGGCATAAAAACACTTTCTCAAGTGACACGTTGATTGATTTTCAAATCAATCTTCCTTTTCAATCGGTAAGATAGTAACAAACCGATTCACTCTTATCGTGCTATCTGCTTTGAGACGTTTCGATTAAGAGAACATGCTAGTTAGGGGATTCTGATGTTCATACATTGGAAGATCCGACACTTATACTGTAAATCTTGTCAAGGAGATTCTTCTTAAGATTGAATCTACCTGATCACAGGTCGATCCTCACATGATCTGGAGGTTAATCCAACCAAACTCGCGCGAATGACAAAGCCATATTTGTCCACAAGCTTTATTGCTAACTATTTTATTATAGGTTCAAGTAAAGATGGAGATGGATATACCTCGTTCCAGTGGAGTCTATTTCATAACCGCATGCTCATACTCGACCGATACATCTAATGACCTCATGAAAGCTCAAGTATATGTTTCAAAGCTTTCGCAACTCTGATATCGAAGTCCTCTCAAAGTGATCAAGTATTAAAGTTAAAGGAACTTCAAGAACGACGAATAATCAAGCTTTCACCATCAAGAAAGGTATGAGCATGCCGGTCCAGATGTCGCAAGTACAAGGCGGCAAAAAACCACAAACTGATGATCAGAGATTAGATTTGGCTGATGATCTCAAAGAAGCTTAAGATCACATATCACAAGCCACAAGACAAAGATCACTACCTCACAGTACAAGATACTACGTGAATAATCAAAGACTACGAGCTAAACACAAGATCAATCAGAAGATTGTTGAGCTTAAGTTTGTATTTTCTGGGGTGACCTCCCTTAGGGGGAGATTGTTAGATATTAGAAAAAGACTCGGTCACCACGTGTATTGTACCATTTATTATAGCTTATAGTTTAACGTTTAATATGTAATGTTCGGTAATGGGCCGGGTTATAAAGCCCAACGTGTAAGCCCATACCATAGCCTAAGGGCTGATTTTGTAAGCTACTATATAAGCCTCTTCCATGCCTTGGAAGAGGTGGTTAGTCATTTTCATTTTACATGTTACAATTTCTCTCACTAGAAAGCTTTTCTCTCACTTTCTCTCTCTAGACTTGGCTAATCTATCTATCTTCCATTGTGTTATGATTTCCAATATCCTACACTAGTTCTTGTAAGTAGGTTGCTTGCAAATTATATCAACACATGCCAATTGCGAAAGTCAATAATATCTTTAATTTTCTATGCTTATAACCGGCCACACTTGTTTATGTATAAGAAAATATAAAAATTTTAAGTATTGGGTAAAATTGTGGGTATTTGATTGAGTATAGATAGGTATAGGTGCTTCCGGGTATGCCTAAATGTATTTTATTGCGAAACGTAAACGTTTACGTAACCTATAACAATAGAATATAAAAAGATGATTTTTACTTTCGTAAAAATGATATAATGCTTGCTTGACGTAAACTTTTATTTGTTTGGTGCCCGTTTACGTTGATTGTTGATTTTTAGTTTACGCGATTAAACTACACAATAAAAATTAAAAGTAAACGCGTAAAAGTCTAAAAATAAATAATGGAATAATTGAAAATGACCTGAAATAATGAGATGTTACATTTCGCCTGTGACACATTCCGCTATGAAGGCTAATTACACATTTCACCTTGCACAAATCGCTATGAAGGCAACTTACACAAATCGCCAATCTTCATGTCATAAATCGCTAACCTTCATCATTTTACACAAACCGCTACATTCAAACTAAAACCCGGATTTTTGTGTTCGAATAAGCTGTTTGATACTTAAATAAGCTTCTAATAAGCATGGAAATGATGAAAGTACAAGCGGATGATCCAAAACAACTGTTAAAACAAGCTTTAATGATCGAAAAAGTACCAAGAACGTACGTTTTCAAAAATAAGCAAAAAAAACTTTGTAAGATCAAGTAAGTTGTTGTTGTTTTTTTTTGCTTAAGTTTACCACAAACTTATCATAAAAGATGGTAGATTATAAAGTAGCAAGCTTTATGATGAAATAAGCACAAACCAAATAAAGTCGTGGCTTATTTGCTTAAAAATAAGCCACGAATCACCCACAATAAGCAAAGCCACAAACACAAATTCCTCCTAGGATCTGTTGCCAATTGTTGCCCCAAAAGATTCTAGCCTAAAACAATAATCCAGAGGCCGAGGAGGATTAAAGAGAAAGTAAGCCATATTATTAAATTGTAGAGAGAGAAAGAGAAGAGTGTGTGTTTCTAGAGAGAAGAAGGAGAAACACACATTTGAGATGGTTACATTATGAATCCTCACCCCTCTATGAAAGTATGGAGGGGGTATTTATAGCCTAACTGTGTCGCCTACCTATCAAGCTTAACGTATCTAGACCTTATTCGACACTGCTATAACAAACTAATGTAATTCCGTATAAGTCGACATATTTTAAGGCTAACACAATGGGTAGTAAGACGATAGTCTGATGTTATCGAAACGGCATCGATAAGATGAAAAATTAATAATTTGCTTATGACCAGTTGGTGATTTAAGTTGTAAACTTAGGAGTCGTTGCTGTCGTGGCCCTAAAAATGCACATTACGGAATTTAAAATATCCTGTCAGGTATTCTTATTGATATTGTATACAAGCACAAAAAAGGTTAATTTTATTTTCTAAACATAAAGGTTCATTGTATTAAGACAATCATGGTAGGTATTTCGTTATTGGTTCCATATGTTGTCACAAGTTGAGGGTTGTTTATTGTTATCAACCTTTTCTTTTACGCAACAATTATACCTAAGGCGGCGTCTGCATGCATGTGTGACTTCTATGTAGCGCTTCAAATTGCATGCGTGTATACAAGTTTCTTTTATATACATAAAAATGATAATGACATTCCTTGATTTAAATGTACTTTCCAAGGAGATATGAGATGTTTAAATGACACCGTTTTACTTTTGAACGAGGTGGTTTAGGTCTAAGATGAGCGTCACGCAGTGCAACACGTCACTTAACATTTCGTGAAGTGTATCATTTGGTCACAGTTTGAAGGCAATGGTGCGGTTTCTACAATATATTTGCTTTTTGATCTTAATGTATGAATGGACATTGTGGATTTGTTGTTTTGCATTGTAGATTTTCCACTATGTTTATACTAGTTGGAATATGTCCACGTCAAATAATATATGTCCGGGAATTTATTTGAGCCTACAAGGACGCACGCGTTAATACGTAAAACAATTAATAAATATATTAAAAGTAATATATTTTAGTGATAATGCTTAAACAAGCATTAAATAGTAATACATATTTAATGGGAGTTATATTAGTCATTAATAGTTATAAGAAGGACTAATATGCAATTATAGAGAAAATGAAAGAGTGAGAATTGTTTCCTTATTGACTTAGTCAATTAGTTTCCTAATCTTTAAGAGGAGGTGGAATTACCTAACTTGCAAGCCAAGTTTTAGGAGGCTATAAATAGAGGTTTATGTGATTTGTTTTCTTATAACTTGTAAATCAAATCCCTAAAATTCTATCCTTCTCTCCTTCTTGCTTGTGCGCTCGACCGAACATCCTAAGGGATTTTGTTTGACAAAGAGAAACCACAAAGGTTTTAATAGTTAATTTCTTTAAGAACGCGGTGGTTTGGCTTTATCACTACTAGTACTAGCATACTTAATTGTTTGCTATGAACGTATTGTGTGTGTTAAAGTAGAGAGATCTTTCTTTAGATCTTGGGTGGTTATTGCGTGGTATTTGATTTATACACACGCGTATATTCAAGACGATGTTTACGTTAATTGCTAAAAGGTACACATTCTTGATCCTTTGTTAATTGTGTATTCTATACGTGTTTATATGTTTTCTGCTGCGTACTCGTGATATCAATTGGTCAATAGTTGTTAAAACCCCAACAGTGGCATCACGAGCCTTCGTATAGAATTGTAATTACAAGGATGTAAAAATTGACAAATTAAGGTTTTTGGTTAGTTTTTTAAGCCCTTTGGGCGTTTTGTACTTATATAAGATTGGATCTTTATAGTGGATAAAATTAATTAGACAAAACCCTAGGTTGTGTGAAATTTTATGTGTTAAATTCGTTAGTTTAATTTGTTAAATGATCGAGATTTAATTAATAATTAATTTGTGGTCCGTGATAAACACATGCAAGTTTATCATGGATTGATATATGATATGTTTTGGTTAATTGTTAATTATATGACATGCAAATTCGATGATTAATACATAAAAGTTGAGTTTTTTAGTATTTCGATTGTTGAGCACACTGTTACTAGAGTTTCGAAAATATTCATCGTACGTCAAAATATTTTTTGAATTTTATTGGTAGAATCCACGAACTCAAAAGCTACATCTTTATAGTTTACTACAAAAGCTGGGAAGACCCTAGCAAATGACCTGTCGGGTGCCTGAAGTCGAATGAAATTTTTTTCTATCAAGCTTTTATGTGCTATGTGGTACTATTTGTATAGGGCTTACGCAATCGATTATATCGATGGATGTGGCCCATTCATATGAAGAAGGAGCCTATATAAATATATACATATTTTAATTAATTATCATAGGATCCCGTTAATGTTTGCATGAATTAACTTGTTATTGTTTTTTAAATAAATGTTATGAGTAAATTATTAGTTTATATTTATTTGGTTTTAGAAGTTTTTTACTTGTGTAAAAACAAAAAGGTTTTTCGAAAAAGAAAATATAAAAATGACTAATAACTATGAAATAAGATTTTTTATAAACTATTAATTGCAAAGTCTTATGAGTCACTCGGGTGTGGTTATCTATAATGTATTATAAGGCTCATACCTTAACTTTTCCCACGACGAGACTATGCAATTTAAAAAGTTATAATTGTGATTTAAATCTAAGATAGAATTTTCATAATCAATGAAGAAATTTGCAAAAGTACATTATTTGCAAGCATATCACCAATGGTTTGAGTTTATATCTCTAAAAATCTTTTGATATCTTGCAATTAATTACGAAGCGTGAATGGTCTAAGTTTGAATGGTTTTTAATCATACTTTAATCTTTAACCAGCTGATCAAATTAGAATTCTTTAGAATATGAAAAACACTTAAATCGTCAATTTTATTAAGGTAATCTACAATTTATACTATGAGATGTATAGAAAATATGTGATACGGTAATAAATAACTTAATTGGGTAAAGTTCTTATTAAAACTTATGATACGCAAATGTATGCATGCTTCTTCGTACATATTTGTCACGTCAAATAAAAATACCCTTTTTAAATAAGTTGTTTCAATCCAATTTGAAAGAACACTTGCATTTTCCTTTTACACTTTTCGTAAGACATTGGTGATACATAATCACAGTTCTTGATTGGACGATTTAATTGAGGTAAGCTGGTGAGACCTTATGCTCAAGGCATAGATGGGATAAAACATGCTTACTAGCATATTAAAGTCATAAAGTAGATCCCTATATAATGTTCTAGAAATTGCATCGGTGGTGCAATTTATAGGGATCGTTTACTATTACCTTTTGAATATCACCATTTGCTAGCGAGTTTTTAACTTGATAGTGCTGTGGTATGTCCAAGTTGGATCCTAGGCCTTATAGAAAATTAATTGTTTATATATTTTAAACATGGTAGTTAAATTTCCTATAAGGAGGTATTAATTGAAAATACTAAAATCTTGCACTTAATATGTTTTGTAGATGACACTACCTATCTAAAACATAAACCATTCTGTTTTCAGGTCGATGTTTGAAAGAGAAAAACTTTCTGAAACAAATTTTAATGATTGGTTTTGTTCACTTAAGCTGGTCTTGAGAGTTGAAAAGAAACTGTTGACCATTGAACAACCTATTTCCCCTGCTCCAACCTGCTGGATTTAACTGCTCAAGTTCTTGCGTATTGAACTGCGGTTTATAAGATGCTCAATAATTGAGTTGCTTGAGCTTATATGCTTCGTAAAGTCTTGACTCCCCACAAGGACTACAATGGACTACTCGAAAAATTCCTCACCGTTATGAAATGCTTTCAGGAGCTTAAATCCATGTTGATAAACAAGCGGAGAGGGGTGGAGCGTTTTTGACCTAATCCAAACTTTCCATGCTTGCAAACAAGAGGAGGGAAAATAAGTTATCTCATATGTACTTAAGATAAAGGGATATGTGGAGCAACTGGAACGTCTTGCTTATGTGATCCCACAAGATCTTAGTGTTGGTCTAATCATGGCCTCTGATGACATCAAATAACGTCTATTTTATAGCATCTTTTATCCCATGTTATTAACCCATTTTGTATAGTTATTGCAAAGAATTGTTACTTAATCATTTTAATTTGAGAATTGCAGTAATTATAGAGTACTTGGTGAATATTAGCAAAAGGCGCGCATTCTGAAGCTTAAACGAAGATATTTTGAAGATTACTATTCTGACAAACAATACGCCGTATCCATCAAGGAAGATACGGCGTATCCGTACCTGCACTCACCAAAGACCACAGAGGAAAGAAGATCAATACACCGTATCCAGGAAAGGCAATACGCCGTATTCAAGCTATACGGGAATAAAATATTCTGGAAGATATCAAACGTGATCCCTACTCCAAGAAAACACCAATACGTTGTATCCAAACCCATGAACGCCGGTAACGAAATAAAATCGAAAAGAAAACGACAAAACGAAAAAAAAAACAACTTGCTTAGGTTTTATTAGTGATAGTAAGATATCAATTGTTTATTTGATTTTTATTGAAATTCAATAAAGAATAAAATAGTTAGATATACGATAATTAAATTATAATAACTACAAATATATTTTTATATTTTTTATTCAATGAATTAAAGTCCGACTCACTCATAGCATAATATAATAGAAAACTCAACAAACGAGTTTTAGGTGTAGCATAAATCATATTCTCGATACCTAAACTAACAAAAGGTTGATTTTTAGAAGGAGAAAAAATGAGCAAAGAGGTCTTTGACAACGCATTCCCATCCATAGAAGACAACTTGTTAATTTACCTATACTTTTGTAATCGTTTAAGTTTTTGGAATCATATCGTTTACTCGTTATTTTATAACTTGGCTAAAACCAATTACTCTTGCATTATTATGATGTTTGAATAGGCTAATACCTTTGGGTATTAGCCATTTTTATGAAGATAACTTGAAATGTTTGGTTTTGTTTATATCTCGATTTCTTAATTTAATAATACTTGTTTATGTGCTTTTGTATGCGACCTATCATTCAACTGGATCTAGTGATACGGACCAAGTAATCTAGATGCCGGGATAGCTCTTCATATAGTAATTTATACATCTAGAATCATAGGATCACAAATATTGTCCTTCTAAAATCGTGCTAAGGATACGCTTCTGGCTTAACTAGTTAATGGAAATTGCCTTTGGTTTATTAAACATGTTGACTAGTAGGTGAATCTAGATAATTCAACAAATAATGTTCTGATTCCATTGGATAGTTGGACAAGTAGACTACTAGTGTATAAATTACCATTAAGCAGTAAGTGGGTAAAGTCTCTATGAGCTAAGGTTTAACAAGATCACCATTTCTTTAATCCCTAAGATAGATTATAATCAAGGAATAAGGATGTTTTATGCGGATGCTTTAATTGTGACAGAATTAATGTGTCTAGGTTTTAGGATGAAGTCCCGCTCTAGTATAAGAATGATATGCCTCTTCGAGATAAGTAATCAATGCACTGAATAAACAAACCAACTTCTAAGCGGATTAATGATGGCTAATACAGTTTTTTATCATAAGGCTCGACCGCTCTTTTATCTTCTATTAATTTGCTTGTGTGGGTTAAAGTGTCTTGAATTGATTGTAGTCACCAACAAACCTGTGCCAGTTTCTCAGACTAAAACCTCCCATTTACCTGTTAGAATTAAGATTAAAACTAACATAGGATTAGCATAGGTTTGACTTAGATTATAATTAACTTAGATTAGATAAACAAAAATATAAATAAATTAAGAGATTTAACCTCGCTTCAAGTGTTCGACGCCCTACTTACCACAAATCTACAACTGACCGGGTACACTGCCCGTTAAAGTGTTGTTTTTTGTTAAGTCGGAAAAATTTAAATTTAAAACTTGAACTATCATAAAGAAACACCACACAACGAAATATCAGTCTTTCCATGCACGAGTTTAGGCCTCTCTTGAGCCTATAAATAGGGCCTCAAATCCCTCATATCACATACACAACCATCTATAATCCTCTCATAAAGTATAATAAGTTAGGAAATAGTTTTTAGGAATTTGGTTGAACTTGCTCTTAAGTTCTTCTCAGACCCAGGTTTTGATCCATCAAAGAAGCATAATTGAAGTGTTATTTTGAATCTATAAGCGATTATGATAAAATTGTTCATAGTTTCCGGGTTTTACTTTGAATATAATAAAATATGGCGTATCTAACTTTCTGTCCAATACAACGTATTCATTCAATCAATCAATACGGCGTATTCACTTCTATTGAATACGGCGTATCGATCATATGAAACAGAATCAGAATCCTAAGTTTTTATATTTGATTTCCGTGCTAAATTTTTTTCTATCTTTCTTCAGAGCAAATCCTGCTGATATTTTTACCTTTGTTACAGGAAGTACTTATCAGAGCTAGTCGATTGAAGAAAGTTATGGCAAACAAGGGAAATAAGTCAAGTATGGAAACATTTGTGCCTAATGACAAAGCAGATTACTATTACAGGATTACAAGTATTACTGTTAACGGGAAAAATGCTTATGAGCTAAAAGGAAAATTCTTGGATGATCTGCACAACAATGCTTTTAGTGGAACAAACGGGAAAGACGCAGTTGAGCATATTGAATACTACCTAATAATTATTGACCCAATCAAATTACCCAATGTAGATCATGATAAACTAAGAGTTGTTGTTAGGAATATGAAAATATTAGGAAAGTATCGGTCACTCCATAGATAACTGTCGTTAGCTCGTTAAGTATTATTTGGAACCTTAATAGGCCAAGTTAGGAAAAGCCCATGTAAATTTGATGTGTGCTAAAACACACATCCTTTTTACCCCGTAAAACACTATAAATTAGACTAAAAATGCTTAAATATGGATAATTATCTTGAAAATATGTTTGTTTGGTATTTTTATGTCTTGCAGGTACTATGGATTAAAAATAAAGCAAAAACGGGTATTTTCGGGTTTGTTTCGATCAAGAGTACTTAATATTCAAAATCAAGATGAAGTCGTGAAAAGTCTCCGAGCATGCCATTGGAAAGAGCGCGAGATTACGAGTCCAACGGTGCCTTCGGATCTTATTGGGCTAGCCCGTAACCCACTTAATAGGTTGAACCAGCCCAAACAAGCAAAGGCCCAACAAAAAGCCCAAATGAAATAAGTTTGATTAATATTAAAAGTGTGGATGATGTCACCTTGTGTCAGCAGCATGTTCTTCTAAGTTAAATCATCTTGATCACATGACTTAGCACTAGCAAATTGAGGGGCGAATGAGACGAATCCATGTGGCAGGGCAAATTGCATTCACATTTCTAATAACTGCAAAAGTAATCAAACGATGGAGAATAAATACGTATGAATGAAGCTGTTAGAATGCGCACGTGGCATAATTTCACCGGTAGATCAGCCTTTTTTATTTGTTTGATCCGAGGAAATGCACACAACAGTCAATGATTGGCTAATTATTGCCCAATCATTGAGGCTAAAGTTACAAAAATACCCCCTCACTTGGCTATATAATAACCCGTTCCCCTTAAGTTTTTGGTGAGATGAGAATTAGTTTTTAAAAAGCTTTTCTATAGTTTGGTTTTAGCTTATTTTGATGTATTAGCTTATTCCGATTTTTGCTTATTGTAAAGCTAATATTTTAGCTTATTTGAGAAATTGTAACAAAGATTGGTGTTAGCTTAATAGAGATTATGTTTTGTAGCTTATTAATGTGGCTTATTTCTTTGCCACTTCTTTTCTTACCATAAGCTTTTCGAAAATAAGCCATATCCTACAGCTTATATAATAAGCTTAATCGACAGCTTATTTAGAATCTGATTTAGATCGTATAAGCTTTATCAAAGCTTAAACGACTCATAACTATTCCAAATAAGTTTTGGTTATTAAGGTCACAAAATAAGCTTAGATCTAGCTTATATTCGAATTTAAGTTTCTTTAGTTTTCTAAACGCTCTTTCTAATAGATCGAATAAGCTTCATAATAGCTTATTCATTAAGTTTGAGCTTATACGGTTTGCTTAATAGTTCATTCTAGCTTAAAGGTTTAAAAATAGTAAATAAGGTCATTAGCTTATTCGTTTCTCTTTAAATCTATTTCGTTCTTGCTTAATTATTGGTTAGAAAATGTGTTGAAACATGTTAGGTTATCAATTAATGAGTTACTTGTTAGTTTAAGATCAATTACTTGCGGCTTAAATTGTTTTTGAAGGTTCGAATATGATCTTACGTGTTTATTTCAGCTTGAGTGAGCTTATTGTTGATACTAGGCATAGTTCTCGTCACAGTGTTAGTTTGTTGAAGTTCAATCTCGTTATATCTTATTAAGTTTCATCTAGTCGCAAAGTTAAAAGCTAAAAATCTAGAACTTAATCGTTGCTTGCTTTAGATATTATGTTTTGTTAGCTTATCATTATTATTCCTTATTAAGTTTTAGTTTAGCTTATTAAAGTTGTAGGTTTAGCTTAAAAATTATGAAAATGTTCTTATTGCTCGTACACCATCTGTTGAAAGTTTAACTCAAACTCAAAAATCTCTATAGGGCTTGCGTTTGTTTAGATCTTGGGCCACGTATAGTTTTTAATTTGGGCCTACAATTGCTTGTTTGGACCTGCGATTGGTATGTTTGGGCTTTCATTTTATTTGAACCTCGGGCTTCGTTTGTTTTACTAGCTATTGGGTCTGTTTTGGATTATTGAGTTAACTCGACTTGCGTGTACAGAATTATAATTTGCATTTGTTAACAAATTGTTGTTTTGTGTTTCGATTTTGGTACCGGTCAACTCATGAGGCGTGGAGCTTATGGATTTAGTAAGCTAGAAAGAATTTGATTATTTTCTTTAGCTTATTAAATCGGGTGGTTATCGTTTAATTGTGGCTCTTCAATTCGGTCTCATTTTCTATCTTTTTTCAATTCATTAGTGTAGCTTATTATAATATATTTAGCTTTGCTTATTGCATCGTTATACTTAGTGAGTAGTTTTATTAGTGCTTGTTAAGTGATAGTGTGAATTGGGAATTAAGTGTGGATTTGAAAAAAAGTTTAGTTGATTAATAATCTTTGATTATTTAGATTTGTAGTTTGAATGTTTTAAAGGGCAAAATCCGGAAAAATATCCACACACATCTAGTAATAATATCTTATTATAGAAGGTTTTTTTATCAAAATAAACCAACGTTGTGAGATAATTATCTTTTCTAAGGAAATTAATTCGTTAATAAACCTAAATTCACACTTAATAAACTTTTCAAGTCACTTAGCAAGCATATTCATCTTATAAGTCTTTTTAGATCATTTTAGCATAATTCTCATAGTTTAATTGATTAGTATAATTTTATTATTATTATTAGTATAATCTTCTTAGTATTAAAAATAGTTTTAAAACCAAAAATCTTAAAAGATAATCAAGCGTTTTACTTCAAAACATTAACGTGGTTTTCAATTCAAACCTCGTTGGGATTTCGACACTCGGACGATTGATCATTGTTTGTCCTCAAGCAATTTTCACATCTAACGGGAATTACTATATATATTACTCGACATGTTTCATGCGCGTTAGTTTTTGGCGCCGTTGCCGGGGAGATTTTGTTACGATCGTCACGTTTTGTTTCACGGTTGATGCCTTGAAGATCTTTTCTCCTTGAAAGTTATTTTTTTATCTATTAAAAAATATATAAAACGCAAAAAAATATAAAAACAATAGAAATTCAAAAAAATATTTTTTATTTCCATTTTATTTATTTTTTTATATAAAAAAATTTTAAAATACCAAAAATATTTTTATTTTATTTTATTCTATTTTCTACACAAAAATCCAAAAATATTTTCTATTTCTATTATTTTTATATATATTAAAAAAATAAAAAATAATGATAATAAAGATTCACAAAGAAATACTAAAAATTTTGAAATACCAAATTTCTCTGTTTTACTTCTGGTGCATGAGCACACAATATTCTTCAAACCAAATCAAGTTACATTTTCCCAATCCCGAGAAAAGTTTACAATTTCGTCAAGTAGAAGAATCTGAGTCCGATAATATTTTTCATGATTATATACAAGGAGATGACGAGAACGCTGAACACGTCCAAATGGCCGATCATTTGAGACCGATAGAAAAACTACTCCAAACACCTATCGTAGGTATTGAAAATGCTATCGTTGTTCCAGCTGTTCTGGCAAATGAATTTGAACTAAAAGCCGAGTTACTTGATTTCGTAAGTAACAATTCTTTCTTTGGTCTTGAAAATGATGATCCTCATTCACACATCAAAAGATTTTACCAAATAACCCGAACATTCAAAATAAACCAAGTGCCTCATGATGTTGTGAACTTGATCTTATTCCCGTTTTCACTTAAAGGAGCAGCCGAGACATGGATTGAAAATGAACCTCCTAATTCCATCACATCTTGGGAAGATTTAGTATCAAAGTTCTTGAATCGATTTTTCCCTCATTCTAAAACAAGATAGCTCAGAAAAGAAATCATGAACTTTCAACAAGTTTTTGGTGAGACTTTTACCGAAGCTTGGGAAAGATTCAAAGATTTATTAAGGAAATGTCCTCATCACGGATTTTCACTCCTTCATCAAATAGATTTTTTCTATAACGGGTTGAGTGAATTTGATCAAGATTTTCTAAATACCGCAACGGGTGGAAATCTGATGTCTAAAAATACTCAAGAAGCCTTAACCATTATTGAGAATAAAGCCAAGGTTCGAACTTGTAGAAATAAACCTCAAATTTCGAGTAGTAGTGGTAGCTCAACTCAAATTGACGCCATTACCGCTCTTACTAAACAAGTTGAAGTTCTTGGGAATTATATTGCTAGCATGCAAGAAACCAATAATCGAAACCAAGAAGCCTCGAGTCAGTTAATGCAAAATCAAATGGGTCAAATAGTAGAAGCTTTTCAAGAGAGGCCATCATGTGTGCTACCGAGCGACACCGAAACATACCCACGAGAAGAACATAAAGCGGTTACTACTATGGATGGCTTAACATTGGATGGTTCTTTTATTCCTCATTCTCTTGTTCATCAAGAAGAGGAACAAGAACCAGAGACCATAATGGATGTGGTGGAAATTGCAAGCTCTCATAGCACACAACTTTTCCCACCTCCGAAAACTCCACCATTGTCCGCACCAAAACCCAAAAAAACCTCGAGCCTAATCCTCATCAGCCATTGATTCCATATCCATCTTGGCTTCAAAAAGACAAATTTCAATCTTTGGAGAATCCTACGAGAGGTGCTGGCTTTTTCATTTATAGTATTGATATTGTTGATTCTTTGAGTAATAAAGTTCCTATTCAAAACGATAAGAATAGTGGCAGTCCCACTCTTTTTCCTGACCCTGTCATTGAGTCTCTCTCCCCTTCTCTTACTCCCTTCGGGGATATTGACTTACTCTTTGAAGAGATCGACGCTTTTCTTGTTCTTGATTCGATACCACCTTATATCGATGATGGAATTTATGATTCAGAAGGAGATATTCTTTTTCTAGAAGGATTATTAAATGATGAAATCCTGAGAGATCTCCCTCCTTTAGATCTTAATAATGATCCTAAAGGAGATATCATTTTTCTTGAAAATTTATTAAAGGATGAACCCTTAGAAGTTGAGGAGTCAGAGATCTACCCTCTTAAATGGGAACCGTCTAATACCATTTTAATGGGGGACGAGGAAATTAAAGTCGATCATTTTAAGGAAATTGATGATCCTGTTCCAAACCCAAAGGTATCCAAGACACCCCTAGATTCTCTTGACTATATATTGGATTCGTATGATACATCATACACTAATCTATCTAAGCTCGATTCTGAATACACTTTGAATTATGATAATCCAATTTTTAATATTTAGAACGAACATAGAGATGAGCTCGAAACAGAGACCATAATGGATGAGGTACATAGTACCGTTCAAATCCCACCTCTGTTTGAAGAATTAACCTCTGATAAGTCCATGCAAGACATAATTCTTCACCGAATTCATCATGGCATGGTTAATTCTTATCGCTTATCATTCTATCTTGACCTACTTTTTCCTGAGGATAATTTTGGATCCCTCTCATCTGATTCATTCGAGTTAGGTGACCAAAATGTAGATTTTGATACCGGGATCCTCCTAAATAATGGAATTTTCTCTTTCTCGATAAAATCTCCACATCTTCTGAGTGATAATTTCTTGATTGATAAATGTCATATCTTAAGAGAAATTTCTTTGATGATCGAATCTTCGGTCAGTTTTCACCCCAAGGACAAAGAAATTCAGGGAGAGTCAAGCTAGAGACTCGCACAAAAACAAGCGCTTCTCAGAAGGCAAACTGTGTCTTTTCTTCTTTATATTTTCTTAATAAATAAATGTGTGATTTTATAGCCCAAGTGTGGGGGCGTACTTCTTTCTTTGGTGTGTGGTACTATTTTTGCAGGATTCCTTAAGATCGTGAAGACCCGTGCTTGTGTTCAATCCTTTAATCGCCCGATCTTCGATCTTTTGCTTATTTTGGAATCCCCAATCCTGTTCATGTATATATATTGTGTTTCCCCTTTCACACTTAGAATTACTAGCATTTGGCTTTCTCGTCCTTAAGTGTGGGGGTGACACCCGACATTTTTGAACATTGAGGCCAATGGGTTCGTTCAAGTGGAGGGGGATCTCTAATCGAGAATTGTGATCAATAACATGTTGCCTGTGCTGTGTTCCCGCATTGCAACCCCGTTTTGACCTTAGTTTTTGTTTTATTTAGCATAAAAAATGAAAATGTGAAAAAAAATGAAAAAAATGAATGAAAAATGAAAAAATAAAAATATAGAAATAAGTAGGCCCGTAGAACTAAGGATATTTTGACTTGACCGAGTTATGCACTCTAGCTTTTCCCTTAGCTTTTTAGACTAAGCGTTTGCTTAATTTTAAAATTATGCAAAGAACAAAAAATGATAAAGTTGAATATAAGTTAGATGATAAGAGTGGAGTAGTTGGATCTCTTTAGAGCTCATAGAGGTTAATTGTGGCTTTTTGCTCCCACCAGCTTAATAAACGGTATATAATTGTTAAATAAATAAAGTTACTTTGGTTTTTGCGATTCTTAGTTTAGATCCCTTCATAGAGATTCCTTCTGGTGAAAGTAAGGTACACAGCGAGGTTTTGTCAGTGTTGTGGGGAAATAGGCTATCGATTCCTGACGGCTCGCTATCGTTGTCTAGGTAGTTAAAAGACCACAGGACTTGAAATTTGGCTGTAATAATAATAATAATGTAATAAACTGAAGTCGAAATAAGACCACTGCATCTTGTCGGTTAGGACGCCCGATGTTGCAGTCGTTTAAAGGGTGGAGGTAATAATAATAATAAGAAGAATAATAAATCTGAGACTGATAAAAGTTTACTGGACCATGGTCGGCTTGCATACCAATGTGGCGGTTTTCAAAAAGGTGAAGGATCTCCTGGTCGAAATAAGACTCCTGGACCATGATCGGCTCGCATACTGATGTGGCAGTTGTTTAAAGGATCGAGGGATAATAATGTTTCAATAATAATTATAATAATAATAAAGCCAAATTTCGACTCCGAGGTTATCTAAATAAAGCTTCAGTCTATCGACTTGTAGTTAAGTTGTTTCGAATGAACTAAAAGGATAACCCCTAAATCATGCGAATTTAGAACCTTAATGTGGACCTTATTCTCACCATATCGTCTCTTTAGGAAATGATTTCAAACTAATTATGGTCTAAACCGGGTTTACTTTATATTAATAAGGTCATAATTTATTTTTCGCCAATAATAATAATAAACTCCTTAGAGGATTTAGGAATAAGGGAGCGAAAAGTGGATAATGCGTACACAATTAGCATTTATGAGTAGTGTTAGCATCTAATTTTATATTTGGCTGTGATTTCGTTTTAAGCTTAGTTTGGGGATTATGAAAAGTCAAGGATGACGAACTTCTGTTCTTAAAGCCTTGTTAAATAAATTTTATAAATTTTTATCTTAGTTTTTATCTATTATTAAATAAATGGTTAAAACGGGGGTGTTTGCGAATTAAATGATTTTTGAACCTTCTTAATGGACCTTTTTTGTTCTTGTTTAATTGTGAGGGGTCATAAGTTAAGGGGGAATTAAATTATTTATTTTCGGGCTTGTTTTATAAATATTGCGTGTGGGACAAGCAATGGCTTAGTATGGGGGAATTTGATGTGTGCTAAAACACACATCCTTTTTACCCCGTAAAACATTATAAATCGGACTAAAAATGCTAAAATATAGATAATTATCTTGCAAATATTTTTGTTTAGTATTTTTATGTCTTGCAGGTACTATGGATTGAAAACAAAGCAAAAACGGGTATTTTCGGGTTCGTTTCGATCAAGAGTACTTAATATTCAAGATCAAGATGAAGTCGTGAAATGTCCCCGAGCATGCCATTGGAAAGAGCATGAGATTACGAGTCCAACGGTGCCCTCGGATCTTATTAGGCCAGCCCGTAACCACTTAATGGGCCGGACCAACCCAAACAAGTAAAGGCCCAACAAAAAGCCCAAATGAAATAAACTTGATTAATATTAAAAGTGTGGATGATGTCACCCCGTGTCAGCAACATGTGCTTCTAAATTAAATCATCTTGATCATGTGACTTAGCACCATCAAATTGAGGGGCGAATGAGACGAATCCACGTGGCAAGGCAAATTGCATTCACATTTCAAATAACTGCAAAAGTAATCAAATGATGGAGAATGAATGCGTATGAATGAAGCTATTAGAATGCACACGTGGTGCAATTTCATCGGTGAATCAACCTTTTATATTTGTTTGAACCGAGGAAACACACACAACAGTCAATGATTGGCTAATTATTGCCCAATCATTGGGGCTAAAGTTACAAAAATACCCCCTCACTTGGCTATAAAATAACCCGCTCCCCTCAAGTTTTTTGGGAGATGAGAATTAGTTTTTAAAAAGGTTTTCTCTAGTTTAGTTTTAGCTTATTTTGATGTGTTAGCTTATTTCGATTTTTGCTTATTGTAAAGCTGATATTTCAGCTTATTTGAGAAATTGTAACAAAGATTGGTGTTAGCTTAATAGAGATTATGTTTTGTAGCTTATTAATGTGGCTTATTTCTTTTCTACTGCTTTTCTTACCTTAAGCTTTTCAAAAATAAGCCATATCCTACTGCTTATATACTGAGCTTAATCCACAGCTTATTTTGAATCTGATTTAGATCGTATAAGCTTTATCAAAGCTTAAACGATTCATAACTATTCCAAAATAAGTTTTGGTTATTAAGTTCCCAAAATAAGCTTAGATCTAGCTTATATTCAAATTTAAGTTTCTTTAGTTTTCTAAAAGCTCTTTCTAATAGATCGAATAAGCTTTATAATATCTTATTCATTTAGTTTGAGCTTATACGGTTTGCATAATAGTTCATTCTAGCTTAAAGGTTTGAAAATAGTAAATAAGCTCATTAGCTTATTCGTTTCTCTTTAAATCTATTTTGTTCTTGCTTACTGATTGGTTAGAACTTGTGTTGAAACATGTTAGCTTATCAATTAACGAGTTACTTGTTAGTTTAAGATCTATCACTTGCGGCTTAAATTGTTTTTGAAGGTTCGAATATGATCTTACGTGTTTATTTCAGCTTGAGTGAGCTTATTGTTGATATTAGGCATAGTTCTTGTCTCAGTGTTAGTTTGTTGAAGTTTAATCTTATTATATCTTATTAAGTTTCATCTAGTCACAAAGTTAAAAGCTAAATCTAGAACTTAATTGTTGCTTGCTTTAGATATTATGTTTTGTTAGCTTATCATTATTTTTCCTTATTAAGTTTTAGTTTAGCTTATTAAAGTTGTAGGTTTAGCTTAAAAATTGTGAAAATGTTTTTATTGCTCGTACACCATCTGTTGAAAGTTTAACTCAAACTCAAAAGTCTCTATTGGGCTTGCGTTCGTTTAGATCTTGGGTCACATACAGTTTTTAATTTGGGCCTACAATTGCTTGTTTGGACCTGCGATTGGTATGTTTGGGCTTGCATTTTATTTGAACCTTGGGCTTCGTTTGGTTTACTAGCTATTGGGTCTGTTAATTTTTGGTTGCTTATTTTATAAGCTTATTTTGCTTTTTGAGCTTATTTTGGACACTTAAAAAGGAGAGGCGACAGTGTGTTGTGTATACCGCTTATTTATAGAGTCTTAGTCGCTCCTTTAGATCAAATAAGCTTAATAGCTTTTTAAGTTTATTTTTAGTTTATCTTAATCCTTTAAAGTAGTTTTAAACTAGGTAAGCTTATTTAAGAGTCTATTCCTTAATATACGCGTCCTCGCTTCCACTTTTATAAGTTTAACATCTTTGTTTCGAGTGGAATTAAGATCTTATAATTTGTAGTTTTAGTCTTATTATCTTCTATTAGTACATGATAAATTGGAATTTTTAACTCTTATTGTCTTATGGTTTGATGAAAATTTTTCAACCTCTTTTGGCGAGGTAGCATATGGTTCTTGTTAAACTATTTCACAATAAAAGTTTCAACCTTTTACAGTTTTTAAACTAGCTTTATTAATTAATAAAGCTCAAAACTTTATTGATTAATTAGTGGAAATTAAACTAATAAAGTTCATAAACTTTAAAAAAAGTATTAATTAATTTATTAAGCGCAGGGTGGTGTAATATATTCGTATTGGATTCATCATTCGGGTTCTAATCTTCTTCTCTTTTTCAAATCATATATAAAAGTAGCAATAAATTTGTAGTTTTATTAATATTATGCTATTAGAACGAATTTTTTGCTAGTGAGAAGTTAAATTAGTGCATGTTAAGGTTGATATTAGTGATTTGGAAATTAAAGTTGTGGATTTGAAAAAAGGTTTAGTTGATTAATAATCTTTGATTATTTGATTTGTAGTTTGAATGTTTTAAAGGGCAAAATCCGGAAAAATAGTCAAACTACACATCTAGTAATTAATATCTTTTTAAGAGGTTTTTGTCAAAATAAACCAACGTTGTGAGATAATTATCTTTTCTAAGGAAATTAATTCGTTAATAAACCTAAATTAACGCTTAATGAACTTTTCACGTCACTTAGCAAGCATATTCATCCTATAAGTCTTTTTAGATCATTTTAGCATAATTCTCATAGTTTAATTGATTAGTATAATTTTAGTATTATTATTAATATAATCTTCTTAGTATTAAAAATAGTTTTAAAACCAAAAATCATAAAAGATAATCAAGCATTTTACTTCAAAACATTAACGTGGTTTTCAATTCAAATCTCATTGGGATTTTGACACTCGAACGATTGATCATTGTTTGTCCTTAAGCAATTTTCACATCTAACGGGAATTACTATATATATTACTCGACACGTTTCGTGCACGTCAAACGCCTATCCCTGGCCGTTCATATTGAGGTATTTATACACCTCTTCATGCCTTGGAGAGGTGGGTTGGTTGTTCATTATTTCACACACATTAATGCATTTTCTTTTCATGTTTACTTTCTCTCTCTAAAGTGTTCATCCAACCTCTCTCTCTCTCTCTCTAAAGTGTTCATCCAACCACTCTCTCTCTAAAACTACCTCTCTTATCCTCATTTAGTATGTTATTAAATATTCTTCAATTGGTATCAAGAGCCATGGCGTGATTTGCTTAGTCTTTTTGTTTGTTGTTGGTTCGTTTTTTCACACCGTACGTCCTTTTCTTGTTTTTTATTTGTTTCGAAGCTTCTCCTTACACTAAAAGATCATTTACATAGGTAAATTTAGTCTAGTATCCTTGGATATAGGTGTAAAAGCTTAGAATCAACGAAAAACATAAAAAAAATTCATTCTTGTGTTCGAAAGCTTTAAAAAGACCAAATCTTGATTTTAAATTTTTCGGCTTAAAAACCTTAAAGTTTACATTTTTATTGTTCCTATAGGCTTAGAACACTAGTTCTACAAGAATTTTTGCTAAACAATCATCAAAAAGTGTCTTTTTGTGTTTTTAAAATTTTAGGTTTCGGATTAGTTTCAACCGATCTACTCAAGAGCCATTATTAACCGATCTACTCAGTTAGTTGGAACCGATCTACTCAAGTGCTAGTATCAACCGGTCTAGTCAAGACCTAGTATCAACCGATCTACTCAGTTAGTTGGAACCGATCTACTCAAGTGCTAGTAGCAACCGATCTACTCAGTTTGTTGGAACCAATCTACTTAAAATCTAGTTGGAATCGATCTACTGTTTTTAGTGAAAACCGATCTACTTAAAATCTAATTGGAACCGATCTACTATTTTTAGTGGAAACCGATCTACTGCTTTCCTTTAGGAACCGAACTACTGGTTTCCTTAAAGAACCGATCTACTGCTTTCCTTTAGGAACCGAACTACTGGTTTCCTTAAGGAACCAATCTACTAGACCACCTTAAGGAACCGATCTACTAGACTTTCTTTTGGAACTGATCTACTTAAAATTTAGTTGAAACCGATCTACTAAATTTTTAGTTGGAACCGATCTACTAAATCTAGTTGGAACCGATCTACTAAATTTTTAGTTGAAACCGATCTACTAAATTTTCAAAATTATACGGTTTATTTCTTTGACTTGTAAAATCCCGTGAAACATTAACTTGTTTTCCCGGTTTTGTCAAGAATTGTAAAATCCCGTGTAGTTTCAAGACATAAAACACACAAAAAACAACTCATAACAACACAATTTCTTTCAATCACCGCTCGATCACAAAGTAATCTTTTTCATACATCGAATTTCAATGGAATCTTTAAATTTTAATTCTCAAGAGAGAGAGTTTCGTCAGCTGAAACAAATGCAAGACAATGCAAAGGAAAGTTGCATGGTATCTTTTCAACTTCTGCATTCACACCTCAAAGCTCTTTCAAACAACGACTCAAAAGGAACTTGCATCGGGGGAGGATTCGAACGGGCATTTACAACACTCTTTGAGCAAGATGTTTAGACTTTCACAAGAACAATGTTACTAAACTTGGATCAACTAGAAAAACATATTTTCAAAGAAGAATTTTAAGAACTTGAATCCTTTAGTGCATTTAGAGTACTCTTGCAACAATTTCAGACATTCCTCTATTCACAATTCTTGTTCGATAATGATGAAGGTCTCATAATACGCAAGTACTTTATTGCATATACAAAGACCGATGTTCCATTATTCCATGATAAACTGATCCAGCACATGGAATCTCTTTGGGAGTCAATTCAGGAAAGAGCAAAGCATAAATGAGAGTATGACAGAAGGATGAATAACAGAATGATGTAGTCAAAAGAGGGAAATGTTGATTCGAGTAAAGCATTAGATGCTGGTTTGGTTGTTACGGAAAACAATGAGACGGAATTAGAAAGGCATGTTTCAAGCAGCAGATCTGGGAAAGATAAACATGCTGAGGATGCAGATATCAACTCCGTGAATGACAAACAGCCAATGGATGAGGTACAATTGACTGCTGAACATAATATACTTGCTAATGAACAACAACATTATGAGCAATCTGAATCCATTTATGACACATATTTGTTGGAAAAGGTTGATAGAAATACCAGTCCTGATTCAACAGATATGAGTCATAGGGGAGGAGAGATTGACCAGAATGCCGTAAAATGTCAAGTTTCATGTCTTTAACTTGATCCATCATTTGATAATGGAATGTGCTATTTTACACATATCTTTTACCTTATTAAACAAGCTAAAAAGACCAAAAATGACCAAAAACACGATAAAAATGCATTGTATACATTTGTTTTGTGATTTGTGTCTTGCAGGTACGGATATTTTTCAAAAAG
This sequence comes from Tanacetum coccineum, assembly GCA_026074375.1. NCBI lineage: Eukaryota > Viridiplantae > Streptophyta > Magnoliopsida > Asterales > Asteraceae > Tanacetum > Tanacetum coccineum. The sequence continues at coordinate 41,824 of BQNB010004254.1, forward strand.
GACAAAATCGAAGCAAAAAGGACAAAACCAGACACGAGAATGAAAGAGCGTTAAAAGCCGAGGCCAAAGATGTGCATTTATCAAGGAAAAATCCAAGACAAGCCCGTAAACCCTAAAATTCCCAAAACCGTCAAAATAAATAACACCGTTAGTCCTTAAAACATCAAAAGGACTAACGGTCGTTAATTTTTACACTACAAACCAAAAGATGGTTAAACTAACACTTAACAACCGTTAAGTGTTATTTAACACTTTTGATAAAATCCTAAACCCATTTTAAAGCACCCTTGGCCCAATCAAATAAAACTGAGCCCAACCCTCCTTTTAACTACCTAAGTCAAACCCCCAATTTAACAAGTCAAAATACAGTTAAAATAGTACTGTATATCTTCTCCCCGCTCCCTCTATTTTAACCTTTCACTCGCCACCAATGAACACTCACTCCGTCCTTTTAGAAGCTTGAATGACACACGCAATGACGTTTTTACAGGCTACGTTGGCAATCCGTGTGATGGGATTTTGATCTAAGGGCTTAGAGCACAAGATTGAAGGGCAAGAAATGATCTAAAGGCGGAGGATTTAGGAGGAGGGCATCTTTACTTTCTCCTCACATAACAAAAACACCCAAGCCCCATGGTTTCTCTATAAATAGGCTAGAATTATTCATTTGTAATCATCTAGAGTAGGAGTAAAGTAGTCTAGTTTTTAGCTTAATTTAGCTTATTAATGTAATTTTTAGCTTATTATTCCTTTTAATGTATTTTTACTCTTAAAAGCTTGTAATCATTTAAGTTTTAATAAAATCATCAGCTTGTTTCATATCATTCTCTTTAATTCTGTTTTACTTATTAAGCAATGTTATTTGATCTCACTTAATAAGCTCAAATAAGCTAGTTTATACTCAGTTTAGCCCTCAAAAGCTAAACTGAGCTTAGTCATTCACTTGAATTCCTTTAAAATACCTCAGCTTAATTTTGGAAGATAAGCCAGTTAAGGAAGGGCTTATGGGTTATTAGATTGCTTATTTATAAGCCGGGTAGGTCCTTAGAGCTTAATAGGGTTATATTACCCCTGTTTTGAGCAAGGGGTTGAGGTACAACATCCTTACTCTTTTAGCTTAAATACGTGTTTTAGCTTATTGATCTGCTTATCTGCTTATCTTATTATTGTTGCTTACTTTATGCTTATTAGTGCTTATAATGTCTTGAAGAAGCTTAATATGCCTAGCTTATATCTTATAAGTGTTTAGTTTGAAGTTTCTTAAAATCTGTCTTGAACTTTAGTCTTATCAGCTCATTAGTATAGCTTATAGCTAAGTGCTTATTTTACTTTTCATCTTACTTATTTGTCCTTAAAATAGTTAAGTCCTAATCTATTTTCATTTAAATCAGTTTTATAAGTTCTGCTTTGGCTTTTTAATAGGTTTTTAAAGTTTAAAGGGGTGTTTGGCATAAGGTGCTAAATGGGTCAATTGAGGTTGAAATAGTTTTTGGCTAATAAGTCAGTTTTGACTAGCATCTAGTGAGTCTAATAGTTAGTAATTTTAAGTTTTTGAAGGTTAAATCTCAAAACTTTGGTTTGTTGTAACCATGGTTTAAATCTGTGAGTTTTAGGATTATCATATCAGTTTATTTGGTTGGATCTTGTTTAAATGCTTGTTAGTATCATTTTCAAGCTTGTTCTGAGTCTAAGAATGCAGTAGAAAGTTATTAATAGAAGTTTGCAATTAGCCTTTTGTTAAAATCCTAATATGTCATAATTTTCAAAGTCAAGTTACCAAGTTTTTAGTAGTCTAGTTTTCAATAGCCAAATTAGGTTAGAGTAAGTTTGTCTTATGGTCTGAATTTGAAGGTATAAGCTCTTTGGATATCTAGCTTCATCTGTTTTTAGCTTTTGAGTTTTTACCTTAACTTTTACTAGCTTAAATCTAAGGCTGAAAAAGCCATTTTGTCTTTTCATAGAACTTAAAAAATCCAAAAAAAAAGTAGTTTAGTTTTAGTCTGTCAAGTTTTCAAGTCCTTTCTCTAGCCTAATCATCTAGCCAACTTTCTAAAAATCAGCTTATTTGGGATCACTTAGATGAGTACTTAATTTGTTTTTAGGTTTTAGGCTTTAGCTTTTTGGTTTAGTAGCTTTTAAAGTAGCTTAAAAAGTGCTTTTCATTATGTTTGCCTAGTATTTCTCATCAACTGCTTATTTGATTTCTGAAGTAATGGCTTATTGGATTCACTTAATTTGGATTTAGATTTTCCTATTAAGTTTGATTTAAGGTCTTTGTAGCTTATTAGGGCTAAATTTGAGCTTTTAGAAGCTTATGTGTAAAAACAGTTGAGTGTGTTAGCTTTTAAGCCTTAAGTGTAAACTGCCAACTTATTCCAGCTTATTTCTGGCTTATTAGAAGTTTTCATAAAAAGTATTTTCATAAAAAGTGCTTATTTTCATGATATAAAGCTTTTTCAAAAACAAAATGTGCAAAATAAAAATATTGAGCCGTATAGGGAGGCCCTAGGTTTGAACCCAGGACCTCAACCTTAACTGCTCAATATTTAACACACCACCACACAACCATCTGCGCCCTTGGGACTTTTACGTCCAAGGGTGTTTTCAAATTAGTTTTAACCCTTTTGTAGTATATTGGATATCATAACACAATCAAGAGATGATGGGTTGGCCGATTTCTTGTAGAGAGAGAAAGTGAATATGCTAGTGAGAGAAAACACCTTAAGTGTGTGTAATATGAATTGAACAACCAACCCTTCCCATGGTTGGAAAGGGTGTTTAAATAAAAGAATTTAAGTGCCCTAAGTGGGCTATGGAGTGGGCTAACATGTGGGTAAAGACCCGGCCCAACACCATAAGTCATACGCTAACGATTAAACTACGAGCTATGCTATTCTAGACAATACACGGGGAGACCGAGTCTTTTACTTAAACCGAACAATCTCCCCCTAAGGGTGGTCATCCAGAAAATACAGTTTGAATTCCTAGCATTTAAGTCTTAGTGAGAGATTAATGACTGTAGACTCGTAATCTTTGATTTCTTCATTCAGTTGGTTTCTTAGTACAAAAGTAGTGATCTTTTGACTTTTTAAGTTTAGCTTGTTCCTTAGGCTTGCTTTGATGTGATCCTATCAAAGCTAACCATAATTTTCATCAAAGCAATATCAACCTATTTTTCTATGATCACATTGTTCGGGGAAATTTTTCGCCTTATTACAATTACTTGCATTACCAATATCTCAATATGTGCCAATGTAACTTGCATAATAAAGTGGACAAGCTCACGCATCCTACTAGGCTATGCGCATCTGTCAATCAAACATCAAACAGGTCAAGTCAACTTTAATAATTTTTTTTAAACTATTACTCATAAATTGTACCATTTGCCTACATTATTATCAAGACCGGCTTTAAACCGTTATAGTATACCTCTAAACCGAATTCTATGATGGAGTTAACATCTAAAACGAATGTACAAGCTACTAAAGCTTAGTTACAGTAAACATACAATTCTCACATTTGAAATATAAACTTCCTCCAATTCAAAGTACAAGTCCTTAAAAGCTCAATGTACAAGTCATTAAGCGTGACATCCAAAATAGCCGTCTTACCTCCGTTTTCCTAAGGAATTCCATACAATCTATTAAGTACAAGTTAAAAGCAAGTAATGAACTTCATTTACCATTCCATATTCACATTAATCATTTTCATAAGATTCCATGGAAAATCAAAACGATCCTCGTTAACCGATCTATCCGACCCACTAGGTCACTCTCCTCCACGCGCTATTTTCTTTCCCCCTCTCTCTCCGGCAGCCGCACCACCACTCCCACGCCACCACAACCAACATCATCACCACAGCCACACACCACCTCGGGTGTGTTTGGTTGTTATAAACCACCGACGAGGGTGCGTTTTGTTTGGCAGTCGCAGCCAAGGGCACGTTTGGGTGGTAGCCACCACATAAAGGGTGCGTGGGTTTTGTCCATGGCACCATAAATGGTGCGTTCGGGGTGGGTTCACAGACGGGGGATGTTTGGTTGTTCTACCAACAAAGGTGCGTCGAGTTGGTGGTATAAACCACAAGGGTGCGTCGGGTTGTGGGAAACAGCAGGGGGGGGTGTCGAGTTGGCCTTAACCCAAAAAGGGGTTGCGTTTGGTTGTGAACCAAGAAAAGGGGTGCGGGGGATTTATTTAAGCACCAAGGGCGCGTTCGGGTGGCTGTCACGCACACCAAAAGGGTGCGTTTTGGGTTAATAAAAACCGAACAGGGTGCTGTTGGTTTTCAGTCACCCAGAAATGGTGCGTTTGGTTTTTAAAGAAGCACCAAGGGTGCGTAGGGTTTATAAAACCACCAGCGAGGGTGTGTTTTAGTTTTATTAAAACAGCCCGAGGGTGTGTTTGGTTCGGATTAAGCACAACTAGGGCGCGTTTGTTTCGCGGGTCAGCCGACTAGGGTGCGTTGGGTTTATAGCAATTAGGGGGTGTTTGTTTTGAGTTTGGCACGAGTAGGGTGCGTTTGGTTTTGGTTATAAACGGGTAGGGTGCGTATGGTTATTAGTGACAAATTAGGGTGTGTTTGGTTGTGGGTTTAACAGGCCGAATGGGCTGTTTGGGACAGCGGACACAAAATAGGTTGCGTTTGGTATAGTGGCAGCAATAGGGGTGTTTGGTTTTGGCAGAAAACGCCATACAGGACACGTTTGGGTGAGCAGTTTCTATAAGGGTTCGTTTGGTTAATGAAATTGATTAATAAAAATTATTACAAGGTTTTTATAAATATTTAAAAACCGGATATATAAATTGGTGGTTTATAATGGTTAAATAAATGTAAATTATATTATTTTGTTTAGATTAGATATAATAACATATATATATATTATATCTGGAACACGCAGACATTGGAAATATTAGAAAGCGAATAATTTCATCATATATTGATTAAGGGAAAACGTCGAGTTTTACGAATATGGAAAACATTATATAACCGAAAATGTCATAATGAAATATATATATATTTCAATATTTAGTAACGTTTTGCTAAAACTCATATCGTTTTATAAACGGATAAAAAGGGACCAAGATTATATTTTAAAAGATACATTAACTTGTATTATACGATAATCCGACCATCGAACAAAAACTATACTTTTACAATGAGATGATTATTTTTAGGCGCGATTCGTCGAGGGAACGAAATATAAGTTATAAAATATTATTTTATATTTTATAATTATCAGCTAGAAGGTAACCTAATAATTCTAAGCTACTATTATTTTAGAAGCCAATGAAAACGGAAATCTAAGTTATATTTTTAAAAGCATATTAAAATATAACTATGCGATGACCTGAGCAACGAACGAAAACCATATTTTTTACATGAAAATGAATGTTTGTAGGCGCGACCTTGTCGAGGAAACGATAATATAGTTTATAAATTTTATTTTATATTTTTAATTTAACTTGAAAGGTAACACCCATAAACTATTGTAAAAGTTTTACATATGTTGTGTGTTTAATTTATAACTTAAAGGTACGTGTGTCTAGTAAGGACTTTTTAATAATTTAAATGACGTTGTCGAAAATAATTGGTTTAATTATTTACTCTCACTTTTTATTTAATACTTGCAAGTATTATAAGTTCACATTTAATCCTTGGTTGTCTGTCTTTATTTATAATTCGCATTTCTTCTTTTGCAGTACGAGTTAATACATGGTTTATTTTTCATATGTATATGTATAGAATATTATATTACACAGTATATTTTCAATTTATTTATTTAACCAACCACCAAACCATTACAACGTTAAATCTAAATTTTCATCAACGTGTAGTGTTGATGTGACTATCCATCGGGAAACCCAAATACATTATCCTAGGCTAGTGGTTCTTAGCCGATAAGTTAAGCTGCATCTTCTTGATCGAGCCGCTTCGTCTTCCGTTCGTGTTGTGCATATTAGATGCCTATCTCTCAATCGTTCTTCATCATCAATGTGAGTTTCATAGCCCCACTTTTACTCGTTTTGGATAAATGTTTTATATCTTTGGGGTGAGAACATGCTTGTTACAAATTCAATTACGTGTTCGATTTAAACTCGTTACGTGCTCATTTACAACTCGTTTGCATACATGTTTACAAAGGCATTTACATGGTTGATTACCTGTTTGGTTTACATACTCATTTATATATCTCGCGAGGAGATACAATACTTGGTTTAATTTTTGGAACGTAAACGCATACTATACTTTTATGATTACGGATTAGCTTAGGTTGCATGAACTGTAAATCACTTGGAGGGTGAGCGCGAATGTTATGAAATAGATCTATTCGGGATTGACAATCCCCGTTCGGGTGATTAGCTATCACTGGGCAAACGAACGTTATAACATGTCGGAACACGATTGGTTGAGTCTTCAGGGCCAACAATTACATACACATGAATATTTTCAGAAATGCCCAGGTGTTCTTGGAGGGGACACCTATGATGGGTACACATTATTTTCATTAATGCCCGGGTGTTCTTGGAGGAGACACCTATGATGGGTACACATTATTTTCATTAATGCCCGGGTGTTCTTGGAGGGAACACCTACGATGGGTACACTCTTACTATGCCTTGAATAAAGTGGCATACATACAAGTCTACGTCACAGTTTCATGAACTTAGAGTAATAGTAATCATGGGTTTATACACACTTGAATACATACTTTCACTTGGGATATTTGTGATCCAACTTTGATACGTACATTTTGAGACTATTTGGGGATAGAAATGGTCTTGCATATTTTACAGCTAATTGATTTCTAAAAATCATACGTACATTTTGGAAGGACCTTTAAGGATTTAAATGGTCACACAATTATTTTATGATACTGTAGGGAGACAGTAGTCACTAAACGTTTTTATATGACGCTGTAATGATACAGTGGGCAGATACAATTATTAGAACTAACGTTTATATTTACAGAATCCTATGAACTCACCAACTTTATGTTGACGTTTTTAAGCATGTTTTTCTCAAGTGAATTAAATGCTTGGATTATCTGATGTGCATTGGAGTCTAAATTGACAAGATTTCATAATTGGATTTCTATAAAGGATCAAATCTCGTTGTGTCGCTTTCAAGCTTTTCATTGTGATGCAATTATGGGACAACTATTATTTTGATTTTAGAAAATCAACGAGATTGTTTTACAAACGACACGTTTAGAGGTCGTTCTCTTGTATCTAGCGCTGTGTATTATGAAGTAGCACCCCAAGTGGTATTTTGCTGCGTTGTCATATTTTTGGGGGTGTTACAGATTGGTATCAGAGCACTGGTAATAGAGAACTAGGTTGCATATTTTACCCTAGACTATAACCGTTTTTACAAATGTTGCATCACATCAAACATTTTCAAAGTGCATATACGCTACTTGCTTATGTGCTTACATTACGTGTTGCATTAAGTGCTTACATGACATACATATATGTAATATATATGCTTACATCTTTTGCGTATATCGCACGTTTATTTATATAAATACCAGAGCATTTCTTAAGACATTGTGAGTTGCACAATGGTCTCAATTATACCTCAGACATTGTGAGTTATACAATGGTCTCATTTTACTTCTTAGACATTGTGAGTTGCACAATGGTCTCAATTATACCTCAGACATTGTAAGTTAAACAATGGTCTCTAAGGACATTATTTTTCTTCATAGCTTTATACTATATTGTATTACACGAAGACCGTTATAATTTTTGTTTACATGGGATTATGTATAAATCTAAGTATTACAAGTCTTGTATGGGCGGGACTTGTAATATGAGGATTGATATGATAATTGCTATGTTAACAAAGCCCGTCACAGTTCTGTTTACATGGGATTATGTATAAATCTAAGTATTACAAGTCTTGTATGGGCGGGACTTGTAATAGGAGGATTTATATGATAATTGCTATGTTGACTGGTTCATCGAGACTTTTACCTGGTTTACTCTAACCAAGGTACTCATTACCTATCTTGAACTCTAGGTCGATATTTTTGGGTAGTTTTACTCCCTGTCTCCGAAGACGAGTTTGGAACACTCGTCCCATACTCATTAGAGCACATGCATCGTCATGTCATCCATCACCTTGAAAGTTATGTGGGTACGCGTATTGCATCGGGAATTATTAAGTAGGAGGATTTATAATCTGTTTATTTAAAAGGATTGGGACGCCTCTTCATTTAAATAAATAAATTGTAAATCCCCGAACCATAAGTTTATCGTTTCTTACTTACATAAATTAGGACGCTCCTTTATGTAAGTAATGAATTATAAATGAGTGGGCTTAATAGAATCCGATATGAGATGTGTATGAACTACCGGAATTCGTTAAAAAGGTTTGGAAGCACAATAGTGTCTTGCCACACCGCAGAAATCTTAAGGCCTCGTTTGGAACGACCTTATTTCATTCTTAAGTTATTACTTTTGCCATTGCAAATCCTTGCAATCATGAACTGTCTGTGGAGTTAACAGACTGAGTACGATATTTCGTCACTTATCATAATAGCTTTTCCGCGAGCTCCTCCCATTTGTTGAAATTTATTCTGGGGATATTGTTTCTCGGAGGGTCCTCACCCTCTGCATCCCATCACCATTTGTTATAGTTATTGTCGTTATGGTTGCTGTTGTTGGGTCCCGGAGCGGTCCCAGCTGGTACAACTTTATCCAATAGGTAATGCAACTCCCACCATTAAACGAGATAAGCACATGTCGATATAGTATTCAGTTGAATTATACAGTGCAGACCAATAGTACGCCAATTTAAGTCATGATACTATTTAGTACTACCAAGTAAGTTGGATACTTACATCCTTTAGCCTCATCCGTTATTAATGATCGAACATTACAGATAGCAGAAACGAGACTCTGCCTTAAGACATAACCACGCGACTACACATTCTCCTTTGGTGTGTTCACTATTAAGAGGCTTTCTTCATAAAGCGTTTATACCAATTATAAACCTTGAAACGATGTTTCCCTAAGATACCTATTCTAATGGATTGGATATCCTGGTCAACCTAGCCGAAATTTATGTATATTAAGAGGTGTCGAAACACCAGATATTGCTGAATAAAGTTATCAGCGTCATGTTCAACTGGTTTAGTAAATCTTAAGTCTTTTCATAGACACACTAAGCGGATAACACAAATTTAATCTCGGGACGAGATTTCTTTAAGGGGTAGGTACTGTAACATCCGAGAATTTTCGGATTTTTAGATAATTATTTTACCCTTTGACTTTTAGGTCTGGCTTGACTTACAAAATCAACCATCTAAATCACGTCTTCACGACTCGGACTCTAGAGCAATTCAATGTGAAATGACATTCCAGACAACTTTTTAGTTTTGCCCGAGACCTGTAAACGAGCCGAAAAGGGCTAAAACAGCACCGCAAACATTTTTCGAACAATATACAACGCGGACACACAAAAACAATTAAATTTGTTTTTAATTATCAGTATTTATTTAATAAAAATATTAAATAAATTAGTCATCATTTTAATTAAAAGCGTTGCGGATAACGCGAATACTCGAGTTGAAATCCAATTTTATTTCGGACAAGGCGAAACCGGTTCACAAAATGAATAACAGATATTTTATTAAATGTTATAAAATATTTATGAAACATTATCAAGTAAATACTCATTTTTATCAGAAAAATGATTTGGAAAACAATGGCGCAAGTTTCGAGATTTGAATCGTCCGTTAAGTCGCTCAAATGAGTCCCGAACCGATAGTTATAAAAACTATGTTAAAAAGTTACAAAATTGACCCCAAGGTTTTGGAAACTTGTCACATTTCAATTAAGTTTTTTAATATATATATATAATTTACACTTTCATTTCATTATTTACAAAATATAAACACACACATCATCATCTTCTTCCTCTCTCTCCCTCCCCACCGCCGGCCACCACCCCTCTCCGGCCACCACCACGCCGCCGTCGCCGAAATACTTTTCAGGCGGAATTTTTCCGGCGAACCCAAAACCGTTCCTCATCAAACGATCTATCCAACCCACTATCTCACTCGCCGTCACTCGCCACTCCACCCCCACCATCATCATCGTATCATCATCATCATCACCCCGTCACCCCGCCCCCATCTCCACCGAAACCACCACCACAACCGCCACCTCCCAAGGGTGCGCGTGGTTTTATAACCACCAACAACGGGTGCGTTTGATTTGTATAAACCACCATAAGGGTGGGTTCGTTTTCTGTGGTTTCAGCTAGCATCAACTAGGGTCCGTTTGGCTTTTATACTAACACGCAAGGGTGCGTTTGTTTGGCTACCGCAGGCACCAATGGTGCGTTGTGGTTTATTATAACACCTCAAGGGTGCGTTTGGTTATGATAAGCACCAAGGGGGTGCGTCCGTTTGGGTGGGCAGCCGCCATCATGGGGTGGGTCGGGTTGACAGCCGCGGGGGTGTCGGGTTGTGGGTTGACAGTCGGGGTGCGACAAGAGGTGTGGGTTTGTTTGGTTATAAAGACATAGGGTTGGGTGTGTCGGGTTTTGGCTGCGGGAACAGCCGGGGACAACCGGGAGTGTGTCGGGTTGGTTTGCAACAACTAGGGTGCGTTCGGGTTGGTCTTCAAAAACGCAACAGGTGCGTTTGGTTTTGTTATAGAAACAAGGGTGCGTTTGGTTTATCAGAAAAAGCACATAGGGCGCGTTTGGCTGTGTGGACAACCTAGGAAGTGTTTGAATCTGGGTTTTAGGCAAAAGGGGCGTGTTTGGTTCGGCAGATTGGGAATAAAGGGGCGTTTGGTTGGGGCAGCCACCATTAGGGTGTGTTTGGTTTGGATAGAAACACTAGGGGGTGTTTGGTTGAACAGGAAATCGGTTAGGGTGCGTTTGGTTGGTTTAGCAGAAATAGGCGCATTTGGATTAACGAAACAACATAGGGTGAGTTTGGTTTACGAAACGTTTCCACCAGCATAGGGTGCGTTTGGTATTAACACAGCCCACAAGGGGGCTGTTTGGTTTAAGGGATAACACCACGTAGGGGTGTTTGGTTTGGCAGATTTACACCAAGGGGTGCGTTTGGATCTGCAGCCGATAGGGTGCGTTTGGTTAGCGGCAATCAACAAGGGTTTGTTTAGTTTATATAACAAATCAACAAATAAATATATATAACATGAGGTTTAATAAACATGAAATCGGATATATATATATTGGTGGTTTAAAATGGTTAAATAAATGTAATATTTATTATTATGTTCGGTGTTATTAATATATATGTTTATATATTTAACAACACGTGGGGGTTTGCCTATATTTGATTTCAATAATAAAGTTGGAAGACGTTAGGACTTTATAAATATGGAAACGATTTTAAATGGAAATGTCATGGCGAAATTTATAGAAGTTTTTTTTATTAGTAATGTTTTACTAGTGTTTTAATATTCAGAAACGATAATAAGGACTAAATTGTTTAATAAATCTGTATTATGCAGTACCAGATAAAACGAACAATAAAACTATAATTTCTACAATGAGACGAACTATTTTAGAGCGGGACCCGTCGAAGAAACGAAGATAATTTAAAATATTAGGTTATATTTTATAAGGGTTATAAAAACTTTACAAACATGGGCTTTGATGATTCATATCATTTAGACGTGGGGTACACTTTATTCAGTTTTTTTTTGTAGGGTCAAACTAACTGGTTTAAATTATTTACCCACACTTATGATATAATACCTGCAAGGTATTATATACTTTTCATTAACATCTTGATTGACTGTCTTTGTTATATAATTCACGGTTGGAATTATATAAGGGTTATTTTTCATATGTAATATATAAAGAATATATATTACACACTTGCATATACTTCTAAATCTATTTATTTAACCAACCACCAAAACATTACAAACTTAACATCTGAATCTTTATCAACGTGAGTGTTGTGGTGAATTATCCATCAGGAAACCCAAATACATTATCCTAGGCTAGTGGGGACTTACCGTTAAGATTAGCTGCAACTTCTGATCGAGCTGTTCGTCTTCCGTGCGTATTGTGCATATTAGTTGGCTCTTTCTGTCAATCGTCCGTCACTCCCATCAAGTTCAGTTTCATTAGCCTCGCTTTTCAATCTTTTGAATGTTTTATAAACCGCGAGGGGGATACATGCTTGTCTACAAATCCTTATACTTGGTTATCTTATAACAACGTGATTTGTTTTAAAGGATATTGTGAGTTGATAACTCCGCCTTGTTTTTACGTTTTACATACACTTTGGGGTGAAACGTGCTTGTTTGCAATGCATTTACATGATTGAATACCAATTTTGTAGTGTATACTATTTGCATAGTCGCTATGGGACATCTTTTTGACTTATTTTTTGGTCACAAATATATGCACTTTACTTTTGAAAGGATTACGGATTAGCTTTAGCGATTGAATGCTAACAGAACGGTATTGCGGGTGTTCTTGGAGGGGACACGGTAACGGGAAGTAAATATTTTTCACTTTATGCCCGGGTGTTCTTGGTGGGACACCGGGAACGGAGTACATTATTTTATATCACTGCCCAAATTGGTACTTAACGTCTACGTCACAGCGTCATGAACTGTAAATCACTTGGAGGGTGAGCGCGAATGTTATAAAATAGATCTATTCGGGTGTGGATCCTATGTCCCATAGCGAGCTATGCAAATAAGTATGTAAACCAAATTGGTAATCAATCATGTAAATGCATTTGCAAACAAGCACGTTCTCACCCCAAATGTATGTAAAACGAGTAAAAACAGGGGAGTTATAAACTCACAATATCCTTTAAAACAAATCACGTTGTTATAAGATAACCAAGTATAAGGATTTGTAGACAAGCATGTATCCCCCTCGGCGGGTTTTTATAACATTCATAGATTGAAAACGAGGGCTATGAAACTCACCTTGCGGATGAAGAGCGATTGACAGATTGGCATCTAATATGCCCTCAATACGGAACGGAAGAAGACGGAAGCTGCTCGATCAAGAAGTTGCAGCTAATCTTAACGGCTATGTCCCACTAGCCTAGAATAATGTATTTGGGTTTCCTGATGGATAGTCACCACAACACGTCACGTTGGATAAAGATTCAGATTTGAGGTTGTAATGGTTTGGTGGTTGGTTAAATAAATAGATTTAAAATATATGCAAAGTGTGTAATATATATTCTTTATATATTTATCCATCATGTAAATATACCCTTATATAATTCCAACTCACGTGAATTATTATAACAAAGACAGTTCAAATCAATGATGTTAATTGGAAAAGTTTTATTAATACCTGCAGGTATTATATCCATAAGTGTGGGAAATAATTTAAACCGCAGTTCTCTTAGGAGACGCCCAATCTTTAATTGATTCGATCTTTGCTGGGTCTACGTGAATGCCTTTGCTATCAATCACGTGTCCGAGAAACTATACTTTTGGAATCAAAATTCACATTTGGAAAATTTTGCGTACAACTCCTCTTTCTTTAGCAACTCCAAAATTAATTTAAGATGCTCTTCATGCTCTTCCTTGTTCTTTGAATAAATTAGTATATCGTCGATAAAGACAATCACAAACTTATCCAAATAAGGTTTGCACACCCGGTTCATGAGGTCCATAAATACCGCCGGTGCGTTTGTCAAACCAAAAGGCATTACTTGAAATTCATAATGCCCATAACGAGTCCTAAACATGGTCTTGGGAATGTCTTCTTCGTGAACTCTAAATTGATGGTAACCTGATCGTAAGTCGATTTTCAAGTAGACACTCGACCCTTGAAGTTGATCGAATAGGTCATCAATCCTAGGAAGTGGGTAACGGTTCTTTACCGTTAACTTGTTTAGTTCACGATAATCGATGCACATGCGAAACGATCCATCTTTCTTCTTGACGAACAAGACCGGGGCTCCCAAGGGTGAAGAGCTGGGTCTTATAAATCCTTTGTCAGACAGTTCTTGAAGTTGTTCCGCTAGTTCCTTCATTTCGGATGATGCCAACCGATAAGGTGCCCGTGCTACAGGTGTAGCACCTGGTACCAAATCAATTTGGAATTCTGCTTGTCGAGCTGGTGGAATACCCAGCAAGTCTTCAGGAAAGACTTCAGGAAAGTCTCTAACAATTGGCACGTCCTCAAGTCGCTTCCCCTCCAACCCGTCTTTGGCTTCCTTCGTGGTAATGTGTGCCAAAAAGACATCACATCCCTTTGACAAATACTCTTGTGCCTTAGTACACGAAATGATATTTAGTCAGGATTCTCCCCTTTGGTTGTTTCCATTTCCTTGAAAGATTAACATCTCTCTACCGAAAGGAACACGTACAATCTTCTCGTCGCATATGATCACTCCATGATTCTTTGTTAACCAATCCATCCCAATAATGACATCAAAACTACCGAGTGGGACATGCATCAAGTCGATGTTGAAAGGATGATTCATGAAGTTTAGAGTGCAACCTCGAATTATGGTTTTAACTCTTATGATTTTCCCATCGGCTAATCCTACATCATAATGAGTTTCTAACGTAGCGGGGGTAATGTTAATCATGGCACTAAAGGTATTAGATATAAAGCTCCTATCCGCACCAGTATCGAACAAAATTGTAGCATAACGGTTGTTGAGAAGAAACGTACCCGTGATGACGTTTTTGTTCGGGCTAGCATCTCTTCCTCCCAAAGCATAAGCTCTTCCTAGCAGAGCCATTCCCGTTGTTATTCCTACGGTTCTTCAGTTTTGGGCAATTCTTCTTGATGTGGCTAGTGTTACCACATTCATAGCATGCTCCTGCCTTTTGATTCTTGTTGTTGTTGTTGTTGTTATTGTTGTTGTTGTTGGTATTGACCCAAAAATCATTGGTAGCATGACCATACCTCTTGCATTATTATTTATTTTTTATTTTTTTTATTTTTTTTATTTTTTTTTTTGTATTTCCACATTTGGGTGCACATTGCCCGGTGTAGTGGTAATTGCACTTGGTGCACAAAGTTAGAGTTCCAATATAAGCCTTCTTTTCACCAGGTCCAGTAGTGTATGCCCTAGCTATATTTTGCTTCTTGTGAGGTTGTTGATTATTTCTTGATGAATCATGAGTCTTCCTTTTTTTGTCATTCTGTCTTTTCCACATAATGCTTTAGTTTATGATCCCTCAAACTTGGCCAACTCTATAGCATCAACGAAGAGTTTTTGGGTCTTGCAGACATGACATTCCAATTGAAAAGTTATCAGGAATTCCACTGAAGTACTTGTCAATCTTTCCGGTCTCGTCATCAAGAAATTTGGTGCCACACAAAGCTAATCTTGGAAACACTACGTTAGCTGCCACATCGTTTCCCCCTGACCTTAAGATTCCACAGTTCAATTTCAAGTTTCTTGAGAAACTTGCGCCATTGTTTTCCGAATCATTTTTCTGATAAAAATGAGTATTTACTTGATAATGTTTCATAAATATTTTATAACATTTAATAAAATATCTGTTATTCATTTTGTGAACCGGTTTCGCCTTGTCCGAAATAAAATTGGATTTCAACTCGAGTATTCGCGTTATCCGCAACGCTTTTAATTAAAATGATGACTAATTTATTTAATATTTTTATTAAATAAATACTGATAATTAAAAACAAATTTAATTGTTTTTGTGTGTCCGCGTTGTATATTGTTCGAAAAATGTTTGCGGTGCTGTTTTAGCCCTTTTCGGCTCGTTTCCAGGTCTCGGGCAAAACTGAAAAGTTGTCAGGAATGTCGTTTCACATCGAATTGCTTTAGGGTCCGAGCTGTGAAAACGTGATTTAGATGGTTGTTTTTGTAAGTCAAGCCAGACCTAAAAGTCAAAGGATAAAATAGTCATCGAAAAATCCGAAAATTCTCGGATGTTACAACCGACACTTTTCGTGTTTCCAACAATCTCCCCCTAAGGGAGGTCACTCCAATTTACAAACTTTAAACCTAGCATACTATGCTTTATCCTTAGTCTTTAGCTCGTACTCTTGACTTTCTCTTGTGAATATGTTGTAGTGATCATTGACTTCTTGGATTGAGCTTGTTCCTTGAACTTGTATTTGACATAGTGATCTTGAGCATCTTGAGATCATCAACCAAGCACAATCTCTACGCCATCTTGTAACTTTGCCACCTTGTGGACTTGCGACTTCTGGACCGACATGCTCATACCATTCTTGAAAAGCTTTAATGTTGCATCTTTCTTGAAATTCTTTAACTTTAACACTTTGACACTTCTAGAAAGATGTGTGGTATCAGAGTAGCGGAAGTCTTGAAACATGTACTTGAGCTTTCATGATGACTTTATGTTTGTCGGTCGGGTATGAGCATGTGGTTATGGATCTTGTGAGCCAGCTGGAATCAGGAACCTCCACCACCATTTTACATAGCCTGCATAAAACAGTTAGCAATAAAGCAGGGGGACGAATATGGCTTTGTCATTCGTCCAGGTTTGGTTGGAGAAACCATCGGATCCGTGAGGATCGACCTGTGATCAGATAGATTCAATTTAAGAAGAATCTTCTTGACAGGATTTCCAGCTGAAGTATTGAATCTTTCTAACACATAAGTATTAGATTCATCGTACTCAGCATGTTCTCATTATCGGAACGTCTCAAAGCAGACAGCACGATAAGAGTGAACCAGTGAGTTACTATCTCACCGATTGATATAGAAAATTGATTTGAAAATCAATCGGTGTATCACTTACAAAATTGTTTTTGTGACACACCGAGAGTGTTTATCATTTCAAAAATTCACTAACAACCGTTGATCCATTTCCTGGAACAAGTTTGATTCTTATAGAATCGCACCATCGTTTCTTTCCAGTTGTCACAAGTTTGATTCATAAAGAATCGCACAAGTTACCTACCATGAGCTTGTTTGATGTTGACTCAAGCAGGATTTCCATCTTCATTGTGAATGAATTCACTCTGATGTTCTGGCAAAATCACAAGGATAATGCGAAGGACTCTTAAATGTATCTTGTAATTCACATTGTGTGACTTAGCAAGTATAATTTGACAAGTGTCCTAATGAGATTTATGGATGATCTCTTTTGGCTCTAGACTCAATAGTGCACTTTGATTTTAGTGATCGGAGGCTGGAGCTGAGTGCCACCTTTTCAATATCAACTAACTCGGAGTGAGAGAGTCAATAGAAATGAGTGTATCTCCGTGAGTTTTGAAACAAAGTCTTTCTGACTTTGAGTAGCTGGGAGGGGTTGTGCATAGCGTCACTGGGTCCATGACTGTCTTCAATGTCAGACAACACCTGAGTGTTTCTGACAACATATGTATTGACCCGGTTTCTGCCTAAGTGTATGGAGGGCTTCTTTCTTTTCACCCTTTATCCTTACTTTTCTTTTTCATTCTTCAACCCCTTCAATGCATACCGAGACTTCATAACTAACACCTTGTTGGGTTTGTTCCAGTGTTAGCTCCATCTCAGTCGGCATTATTCCCTGTTCTCACTTTTTCTCCTTTTTAATCACACCTAAGGACTTCTACACTATCTAGTGATAACTTTCAACACCCAGTTGAAGATCTTCCACGCGTCGCTGGATGACAAGACTTCGTGTAAACATTCGTAAGGAGACATTGAATGCTATACGTTCTTCAACGCTGAGATTTGTCACTTTTCCTTGTACAAGAAGAAGCAACATATCTTCAATGTCTTGAATCCTTAGTCTGTGAAAGTCGCCTTCTTTGAACTTGTAGAGAGCATCATCATCCCTTCGTACTGTAATCCAGTCAAGATGCTTATAATCATGCCATTCGACAATTTCAACCTTTGTGACTGCAATGATCTGTCTTTTTGAATAGACGTCCCGAGCTGATTCCCTTAAAGCTGCAAATGCATAGAACTGTCGTCGCTTCTTGCCCCAATGAGAACGACCTCTAAATGTCGTTTGAAAAGTAATCTCGTTGATTTAATCAAAATCTGAATTTGATATAACAAATGTCCCATAATTGCATCACAATGAAAAGCTTGAATGTATAGACTCCAATGCACTTCAAGAAATCCGAGCATATAATTTACCTGAGAAAACATGCTTAAAAAGGTCAACATAAAGTTGGTGAGTTCATAGATTAGTTTAAATATGAATGTAATCCACTGTATCATCACAGTACTATGTAAAAATCCCAAAGATTTTATAAAGAATGCACGACACATTTTATTCACCACCAAAATACCCAATCTTATCCCAAAGATTTTTATAAAGAATGCATGACAAATTTTATGTCACCAAAAGTACCAATCTTATCCCAAAGATTTTTATAAAGAATGCATGATAATTTTTATGTCACCAAAAGTACCAATCTTATCCCAAAGATTTTTATAAAGAATGCTGACAGAATTTTTAAGTCACCAAAAGTGTATCCCTGGCACCCCGTGCATATTGATTTCCGAAAAGAAATATATCAATAAGGTAGGACCCCGCAAGAATTTTCCCGTGAAAAAGCCACACATGCAATCTCACAAAACTAGATTACATTTACACAAAAGCTCATGACGACTGAAGCTCGACGATCTTTCTGTCAATTAAAGGACCTATATATGCAATTTACGCCCATATGGATAGTCCTAACCCTAAAACATCCTAAATTCGACATTCTAAAATGTTCGTTCACTGGGATAGCTAGTCACCCTAACGGGGAGGTCGGTTACCCGAATAGATCTATTAAATAACATTCGCGCCAGTGCACATAGTGAATTCCCAACTACATCATTATGCACATTGACCAGTCATGACATGGGACGTAACTGGGTTATCGTATACTTAGGCAAAACATTAATCAATACTTACGTCCAATTGAAAAACAAAGCATGTTGTGTCCAAATTATATAAAACGATCATATTTTCATCCCAAAAATATATATAACCGTAACCAAAAAACGGTAAAAGTGAAGGTATGGAACTCATAATACCTTTAAAAAAAACAATCACATTGTTATAAGATAACACAGTAAGTAAAAAGTTTTGTATGACAAGCATGTATTCCCCTCGCGGATATAAAACATTCAAAAAATTGAAAAGCGAGGTATGATCTCACATGATGATGAAGAAACGATTGGCAAAGATTAGGCTACTAATATGCATAATACGAATGGAAGACGAAGCGGCTCGATCGAGAAGTTGCAACTAATCTTAAAGGCTAAGATCCACTAGCCTAGGATAATATGTTTGGGTTTCCCGTGAATTGTTATGTCAACGCGACGCGTGAATAAAGATTTAGATTTAACATGTAATGGTTTGGTGGTTGGTTAAATAAATAAATTGAAAATATACGAACAGTGTGTAATATATATTCCTTATATATTACTTATGAAAAATTCCCTTATATAATTCCTAATCGTGAATTATATAACAAAGACAATCAATCCCCATATTAATGAAAAGTGAAAAATATACCCTTGCAAGGTATTATATTAATAAGTGTGAAAAAAAATTAATCCAATTAGTTTGACTCATTTTCTGAAATCGCCACTTAATTAAACAGAAAGTCTTATGTAACGTAATCGTACGCTTTAAGATTTTTAATTAAGTTAACCGATGTTTGAAAAGCCTTTTTACAACAATTATTAGGTTACCTTCTAGCTGATAATTATAAAATATAAAATAATATTTTATAATTTATATTTCGTTTCCTCGACGAATCGTGTCCAAAATAGTTGTCTAATTGTAAACGAATAAGTTTTTTCGTTTTGTTGTCAAGTTATTGTATTGTTATATTTTAATATATCTTTAAAATATAACTTAGTCTCTTTTACCGGTTTCTAAAATAATATAATTTTAGCAAAACGTTACCAATTATAAAAATATATGTATATTTCGTTATGACATTTTCGGTTATGTAAGGTTTTCCATATTCGCAAAACTCAACACTTTTCCTCATTCAATATATGTTGTAATTTATGCGTGTTTCCATTATCTCAAATGTCTGCGTGTTCTAAATATAATATTTATACGTTATTATATCTAAATTAAACCAATTAGTAAACACTATATTTATTTAACCAATTTAAACCACCATTTATGTTCGGTTTTAATATTTATTTATTTATTTATTTATTATTATTATTATTTTTTTTAAAACCTTAAGTTATACCTATTTGTCGTCTCATAACCAAACGCTCCCTAATTGTTGGAAACCAGCCAAACGCACCCTATGCGAATATAACAACCCCAAACGCCCTTAATCTGCACAACCAAACAACCATTATGGTTGTTAACAACAACCAAACACGCCCTTGATGGGGCTGTCACAAACCAAACGCACCCTAACCAAAATTAATAGCCGAACACGACACCCCCCTCGTGACGGTTTTGAACTCAAACAAGCCCCCCTCAAAGGCTATTACCACAAGCCAAACGCACCCATGTTGGCTGGGAACAATAACCAAACGCACCCTTGTTGGTTGTAAACAATAACCAAACGCACCCATTTCTGTCCCTATAAACTACACGCACCCTTCTTCCTTTTGAATCAAAACCAAGCGCATCTGGCTGTGAACCACAACAACCCGACACACCCTTTTTCAGGTCTACCTGAACCCACAAACCCGGCTGCCTACCCGACTCCAAACGCACCCTCGTTATAAACAAACCAAACGTACTCTTATGTATGATAACTACCCGATGCACCCTCACCGGTTTTATACCCGGCTGTTACCACAAACCAACCCGACCCAACCCACAATCAAACACCCCTAGCTGCTAAACCCATCCCGACCCCGGCTGTCCCACAGCCCGACCCGACGCCCCTTGGTTGTTATAACCATAACCTGAACCAAACCCACCCTCGTCTGATGACAATAAACCACACGCACCCTTTTCTTGTTTCTATACAAAACCAACGCATCCTCGAGGTGTTGGTTCTTATCCACCGAACCACACCAACCCTCTAGTGGTTGGTAGATGTGAAGTGGTGGTGGATGATGATGATGAAAACGAAGATGATGATGCTGGTGTAGGTGTGAAGGTGGTGCCGTGGTTAGAGGTGGTGTAATAGCCACGGCTGTTAGCCGTGGTGATGGTGGAGATGAGGGGGGAAGGTGCGGCGCGTGGAGGAGAGTGAGGTATCGGGTTGGATAGATCGGCTCACGAGGAGCATTCTTAGAGTCGCCGGAAAAATCCCACACCGGAAAACTTTTCCGGCGGTGGCGCGGCGGCGGCGGCGGCAGAAGCTCGCTGGAATTTATGGAGGGGAGGGAGAGAATTAAAAGAGTGTGTGTGTATATATGTAATGAAAGAATGAAAGTATAAGATTGTATATATATATAAATCTAAAGTACAAGTTGAAATGTTTTTAGGGGTTTTAAAAGTGTAACATTTATTAATTATATTTTTGATAAAACGGTTTCGGGACTTCGATTGAGCGACTTAACGGTCCAATTCAAATACTCGAAACATGCGCCATTGTTCATCCGAATTATATTTCTGATAAAATACTACTTACTTGATTATGATTCATAAATATTTATAAATATTTAATAAAATTATCTAGTTATTCATTTTGTGACCCGGTTTCGACTTGTCCGAAATAAAAAATTGATTTTAACCTCGAATATTCAGCGTTATCCGCAACGCTTTCATTAAAATGATGACCTAATTTATTTAATATTTTTATTAAATAAATACTTATAATTAAAAACAAATTTAATTGTTTTTGTGTGTCCGCGTTTGGAATATATGTTCGAAAAAATGTTTTGCGGTGCCTAGTTTTAGCCCTATTCAGCTCGTTTCCTGTCTCGGGCAAAACTGAAAAAGTTGTCAGGAATGTTGTTTAACATCAAATTGCTTTTAGGGTCCCGAGCCGTGAAAACTGATTTAGATGGTTGTTCTTGAAGTCAAGCCAGACCTAAAAGTCAAATGGGTAAAATAGTGTATCTTAAAAATTCAAAAATTCTCGATGTCACATAAATAAAAACCCTTTTCTACAAGTTTGAACCCAATTTTGACTTCTTTTTCCTTTTTTTTACTCTTCTCAGTTTTTACTAATTCTCCATAAAATAATTTTTTTTTTCTTATTATTTACTAAAAGAACTTGAAGTTTATAATTTAAAAAAACCATAAACTATCTCAAAACCTTCTTTTCAGCAAACCTACGTTTATCGCTTTCTAAAAATAAACTTTTCATTTCCAAATACCACTTTCTATATATGGAGAAGTTTACCCAAAAACCCTCATATTTTAACAAACTCATTTCTTTCCAAAATGAACAACTCTTCACATTTTAATCCATCACCTAGACAACCACTTATTAACCAAAAAATTCTTTCAAAATACAAATTCAATTCCATTATCACTATAAGTGATAAAAATGAAATTTTCCCATCAAATAACTCATTTCTCATAACTTAACCCTTTAAAACCTAACAACTTATCCTTAAATTCTAACACAAAAAAAAACGTATACTAAAAATAATTACACATTTAACCACAAAAACCTAAATCTCCAATAACCATTTACTCGTCACGCAAAAGTGAACGAAAATGAAACTCAAACAAATTTTAAACACAAATCCAATCCTAATAAGACTATCACCTCAATGGATTGATTATCCCAAATCTCGACATATCCCACAGCAAACACATAAAACATCGTATAACCACATAAATCATATAAACCGTACGTTTGTAACAGACACATAAGTCAACACTAATGGTTTGACTAACCTGCTCAAGTCACGGTTGTTACAAAACATATAACAGATGAAGCAATATTTGTTGAAAACTCATTCTAGCTTGTAGATTTTGAACTTAGGCAATAAAGAATGGTATGTATCAGATACTTCCATTAAGGAGAAAAGAGGGCTTTTTGAAAAGTTAGTTTGTTAAGTTCACCCCTCTTATCCCATCAATGCAAGGTTTTGAAAAATAAGCTTCATATTGTTTAGGCAAGCAGTACCAACAACATCATTAAGGAGAAGAGAACTTCTTATGGATGCTTTTGTGACTACTACTGCCTTGCTATCAACAGTAGCATGAATTTGCTTCTCATCATTGACTGTTTGGGAACTAGTAGTGTTCCAAAACTATTCAATATAGAAATATATAGATAGATAGACTTACATGAGTAGCATGAGTATCAAACTTGATGTAAGAAAGTCCACTATCTCATGAAATTCTGAATTTCCTTTTGTTTTCTCTAAACACGCAACATATTGTGTTGATCGACGAATTCCAAATCAGCCATAGATGTGTTAAAAAGGTTGAGTAAGGTGTGGGATATGTTCGATTAAATGAGAATTGAGGTTTGAATAGTTAATTGAGATTTTATAAAGATGTGCTTTAGGGTTTGAGATGGCCGACTGAATAAACTTGAGTCTTTACCTTAAAGAAAGAGTATTATAGAAGAAAAGATCAAGAATTTTTTCAAGTCAATAACCCCTATAGACAATTTTTGGCAAGAAATATCCAACACGGTTATAATTAATTAATGAAAATATGTTATGTTCACCAATAGTAGTAACGGTAACAAGCAGCACAAACTTTTTCCTGGCAGCACTAACTTTATGCCTGGCAGCACCAACTTTGCCTGGCAGCACCAACGTTGCCTGGCAGTACTAACCTGTTAGTTTCCATTTAGTACCATCAAATCCAATCCAAACTGCATCTTTGACCCAATCCAAGCATCAACACCTTTGTAAAACACTTTTGAGCAGCACTAACCAAGTCGGGCAGTACTAAGTTTTGGCCTGGCAGTATTAATCAAACTGGCAGCACTAACTAACTCAGCACCATATGTAGCACTTTGAAATGAATACAATGAACCCCAAATCATCATCATATCATCTAAAGTCCATCTTCTAACTAAAATCATTTCACAAACTATACAACAAAGTAACCTGCTAACTTGCCTCCCCTGAACTAATGCAGCTATAGATTGATCATTCTAATGTTAACAATTAAGAAATTGAACCTGCTAACATCAAAAGCTTTAGTTAAAAGATCAGCCACATTACCATCAGTGTGAATCTTCAGCACCTGGATAAGCTTCTTCTCATAAGCATCCCTAAGAAGTGGTGCCTAATCTTAATAAGCATGGTTTTGGAGTGAAATACTGGATTCCTTTACAATGCATATTGTGCTTCTCATTATCAGATGTAGATCGTGTGTTCATAAAATTGAACCCAAGTCTAAACATTTGATTTTGAAATCCACAAACTGACTTTTTGGTGGTTGGTTTGGGTTAGCTTACATATTTACATTTATTATATACTCTATGACTTACTTTAATACTTTTTTGTTGTATGTTCTTGTGGGGGGGGTCCGGCCACCGCATTTGGCCAAACAGCAACATATATCCTGCCTTATAGTAGAAGTACCATAATTGTCCTGCTATTTTGCAATGCCATGAATTAAGTCTCCTTGCTAAGAAAAAATTTGGACAACCTCCTGTTGTCGATTTCCTGTCAAATTTGCTCTAGCATTATCACTATCCTTAGTAAGGCTTCTAGGTCCAAATGATATACCCTAGGATACCAAAGAAGGCCTAGTTTAAGGATTGCCCCTTTAGGCCCTAAAAGATCTCTCTTCACAAACATTAAGATGGAGGACTTGAGATTTACAGAAACCCCTAGAACAAGCACAGTTTATTGCAAACATGATATCCGGCTAGAATCAGTCAAGTACATTAAAGAGCCAATCATGGATCTAATGAAGATGTACACCACATTAGCAGCTCTTCATCCTTGGTACAAAGGCATAAAGGATTCAATTGGAAGTACTAGGCAGCCTATTAACTAGCAAAATCAAACTTCCTTTAGGATCTCTTGCAACATACTTATCCTGACTTATGAAAAATAGCAATCTCTTTCTGTTTGACTTTAATCCAAAATACAGTTGAGCTCTCCTCATAGAACTTATCTAAAATCTACTCCTTTAACAATGCCCTCAAATCATCACACGAAGCCCTCTTGTGTATGAACCAAACATATTACATCTACATAAACTCATACACTAAACAAATAATCATTCTTGTCCTTCTTAAAAAAAAGTCTTGTTAATGGTTCCTCTTCTGTATCCACTCTTCAACAAGAATGTAGATAAAGTAGCATACCAGACTTTGGGAGTTTGGTGTAAACCATACAAAGCTTTCACAACCTTGTAGACCTTTTTAGGGAACTTAGGATCTACAAAACCTTGAGGTTGAGACACAAACACCTCCTCATCAATTGTGCCATACAAGAATGCACTCTTCACATCTATCTGATAAACTATGAATCCCATATAAGAAGCAAAGGCTAAAAAGATCCTAATGGCTTCAATCCTAGCCAGAGGAGCAAAAACCTCATCATAGTCTATCCCTTCCTCTTGCCTATATCCTTGGGCAACCAACCTTGCCTTATTTCTAACCACAACACCTCTTTCATCCTTCTTATTCCTGTAGACCCATTTAGTCCCAATTACCTTCTTTCCATAAGGCAAATCTACAAGAATCCATACTTCTAAATCTTGAATTACAATAGTTCTTCCTGCATAGCATCAACCCAACTTTCATCTTTAAGGGCTTCATATATCTTCTTGGGTTCAATTTGACATAGGAAGCAAGCAAATAAGCAGTGCTGGAAATCCTTATGATTTATTCTTCTCTACTTTTGAATATAACTTACAAAAGCATGGGCTCCAAAACTTTTATTCACTTTGCTCCTTGTTTGAACTGCTAATTTTGGATCTCCAAGAATTTTAGTTGTAGGATTAATATAGTGTATCCTTAAAGTGGGAATATGACTAACATTCATAGTGCTTCTAAATTTAGTTGAAGTCAGCCACCCACCCTTCATCCACATAAGATGCATTGGAAAAAAAAAATACATCATATAGAATGTCA
Source organism: Tanacetum coccineum (assembly GCA_026074375.1). Lineage (NCBI taxonomy): Eukaryota > Viridiplantae > Streptophyta > Magnoliopsida > Asterales > Asteraceae > Tanacetum > Tanacetum coccineum. Next base: position 67,682 of record BQNB010004254.1, read on the forward strand.
TAAATATCCTCAAGACAGGTAATATGAAGAATCATCTTAGTCAGCATAGTTGGTTAGATCAGGGTAAGATGGTCTACTAGAAGAACTGGCAGTACTAACTGGTGTGCGAATAGTATTAACTGTATTAGTACTTGGTTAGCTCTATAGCATCTCCCATCGTAAGAATGCAAATCCTCAGCATTCTTGAGGCAAACACGCCTTTTCTAAGAGCTTTAAGTGCAATCATTAGGCTCCCTTTTCTGCCTTTTAAAAGCCGGTCAATCAAGCTCCCTCTTCCAAAAAGGCTTGATCCTCCTGATCTACTAGCTCCTCATTTGTCTTTAAACTAGTATCCTTATTAGGCTTTACACCTTCATGCTTTGCTTCTGAGCTCTTGACTGTTGAAGTATAAGAAGAACATATTGGCAGTACAAAGTAGTCTTGAGCAGGGTCAGCTTCCATTTCAGAATTTCCTGTATTAATATTATCTTGTGTACATGCACTATGATTAGCTTCTTTTGGACCTGTAGTTTTGTTAGCTTGATTCTCTGATCTCACAGGCTAATAATTCATTGAATCAGTTAAATAATCAAGATCAAATAGCCAATTAGGTCCTTTCCCTACAACATTTGCTTTATTTTCTTAAAAGTTTATATGCAGGTTTTCTTCAACTTTCTTGGTTTCTAAATTGTATACCCTAAAAGCCTTACTATTTAGGGAATACCCAACTAAAAACCCTTCATCAAACTTCCCTTTCAACTCCCAGATGGTCACTGGGATTCAAATGGTCACATGGCAACCACAAATAGGTCTTATATAGCTTATGATTTGGTATTTAAACCAGTTATAAGTTTATAAAGTGTCTTGGTTTTGAGGCTTGGTCACTAATACCCTATTAAGGACATAACAAGCAGTACTAACTGCTTCAGCCAAAAAGGTATAGGTAAGATGAAACTGCTAGCATAAGTTTTTTTAGTCAGCCTTAATAAGGGTCCTGTTCTTTCTCTCAGCAACTCCATTTTGTTGTTAGTCTTGGCATTACTGTATTCCCTCTTGATCCCTTTTGACCCACAGAATTCAATAATGTCCCTGTTCTTGAATTCTGTACCATAATCACATCTAATAGTTTTAACCTTTTGATTTAATTGGTTCTCTATTTATCTTATAAAGTCTTTAAGGATTCCACTAGTTTTTCTCCTATATTTTCTTGAAAAGAACACCCAAACTAAACCTGCTAAAATCATCAGTGATAACTAGGCAATAAGTCTTATGGTTTATGCTCTTTACAGATGTGGGTCCAAATAAGTCCATATGCAAAAGCTGTAAGTCTACTAATAGAGCTTACTATTTTGGCTTAACAGAAGGCCTTGTGTTTTCTTTCCTTTCTGACATCAACACATTGTGGTCCATTCTGAAAAATCTTTGAAGGTAAAACCTCTTACAAGAATTCCCTTCAAAGTATGTTTGAATTTTTTTAAAGTTAACATGACCTAGGACCTCCTATGCCAAGTTGTAAGATTTCACAACTATGGCCTTTGCAATCAAACAAGCTAAACCTCTAGAAGGAACAATGTTCTCTAAGTTGAAACTGTACATATTGTTTTGTCTGGGGATTCTAAGTAATACTTAATTTTCATCAAGCAACTTAAAGTCAGAAGACAACACAAGACATCAGTGTCTGTGAAGAGAACTTGTTCCTATCTTATCACACATCTGTGACACAGAAAAGAGATTGAAATGCTGTATCTATCTGGAAATCACACATCCACAAAATCTTGACCTTTCCTATTTTTATTTTAAACCTTTACCATTTAAGTAACCCTTACTACATCCAAAAGCAACAGGGCCACCATTATAGTCTTGGAGATATCAACAAAGGAAGGCTTTAGTTCCGGTCATGGTGTCTGGAAACATCCACTATCAACAATCCCCTTTGTTCTTTAAAGCTCATTAAGATATATCCTGCCCATGCAAATAAAAGAAATTAGTTTCTCAAAAGGACCTACCCAAGTCATTGCTGACTTGGGTCTACCTAGTGGATCTTTAAAATTAACATTTTTACTAAAGCTTGATCCACTATTGTATTTGGAGACTTTGTTCGAGTAATGTCTTTTGGGTCTCTAATTACAACCTGTTGAGGGCTTAACAACAGTTTCCCTCATGTCCCCAACAGCACTAACTGCTTTGACCTCAGCAGTATTAACTTTTTGATTTAAAAAATTAGCTTTTGGTGATGTTGTTCTATTAAATGGCCTTTTAATAGGTGAATGAGATTTATAAAACTTATTTCTTGGTCTGATTTCATTCACAATGGGTCTGGCAGTATTAACTTTCCTAGCAGTACTAGTTGTTGCTGCTTGACTAGAGAGATTTTGTCTAGCATTATTAACTGGAAATATGCCAGTTTAAGTTAGTATTGCTTTTGGAACAAACTTGTTTTGGTGATTCAATCTTTGCACATTGTTCCACACTGGTATATTCTCCCTTTGACTACTACCATTACCCTTCTTTTTGTTCAATTCAACCTGTTTAGCCATTCTTTTCTCATGAAAATCACAATCTCTAATAAGATGACTAAAACTGCCACATACAAAACATGCCTTTTTAGTAAACCCATATCCAAACCCAACCTTTTGGACATTAAACCCTTCCTGTCTCTCTTGTCAGCTTTAGGACTTAGACTATATGTGTTTTGTTCTTTAACAGTTTCCCTAGAAGTTTTTACATGCTTAACAGTATTAACAAAAGCAAAACTAGGTTTTTTGTGTTCTTTTGAAGGTTTAATCACATATTCATCATCACTGTCTGACTCATACTCCTCAATGATAGGAGCATCGGACCAAACTTTTGATTTACTGACTGTAGTGGGTTCATTTACAGCTGGTTTAGGCATAGAGTCAGGTGTTTCTATACTAGAATTAGATTCACAAGAGGCAGTATCACTGGTTTTAGCATTAGATTCACTAGTTTTACACTGTTTTAGACCATATGTAAACTTTGACTCATCTATTCCAAAATCAGACTTAGAAAGCATGTAGATTCCAGTCATTGAAGGGGGAACTGCATGCATTCCTTTAACTTTTGCAAATCTATCATTCACAGGACTATCTTCTACATCACTAGACCAACTGTCAAACACACTTTCAAGAACTTCTTTTTCATAACTTAAGAAACCTTCATGTATTTGATTTCCATACCCAAGACTAGATTTGTCCCTAGTACTCATCTGACTATTTAGCAGTATACTAAGGCCTTTAGAAGAACTTTGAAAATTTTCTAGTTTGGTTTTTAACGCTTCCTTTTCTTTTACAGCTTCTGCTAATAGTTTCTTATGATATGTGAGCACATTAGTTTTATCATCTAAATTAATTTTCATAAACCTAATTTTTTTCTTCATAAATAAGTTGATTTTGTTAATGACAGACCAATTGAGCTTCTACCGTTTTTAAAGCTTGAGTGTAGGCTTGAATTTCTATACTAGCTACACCAAGTTGTTCCCTTTGTTCATCATATAATTTCTTCTTTTGAACAAGATGTTACCTCAGTGTTCGAGCCAGAGTTGCTGTGAGCCATCAAAGCAAAGTTCTCTTGCTCATCTTCTGGATGACCAGTCCAATCAACACCATCCCCATCAAGAGTTACTAAAGCTTTAGGTTCCTCTTGTTTTCCAGATCTTCTCCCATTATCTTTCGCTTTATATCCAGTGTTCCCTGCATCTCTCCTTCTGCTTTCTTGATTTCCTTTTAATCTGAACTCTCTAGAAAAGTGCCTTATGTTATGGCAATTAAAGCACTCAACCTTGGTCTTGTCAAAGCCAACTGGTTCCTTGGCATCAAACTACAGCCTTCTCCCTGTCTTCTTGTAAATTTTTTTCAATCTCATGAAAATCATGGCTACTTGCCATTTCAAATCCATCTCTTCTAAATCAAACTCACCAACCTATTCAAGATCTTCATGATCCAATTATGGACCACTTAATTGATTAGCAAAGAAAGAGTATTGAGTTCATCAGTGTATGATGAAGATCCCTCCTTTTGTGAGTTATGGCCAGAAGAAGTAGAAACACCATAAGCAGTACTAACATCATTAGTACTGTTAGTGCTTTCAGAAGAAATAAATGCCACATTATGTGTGCTGGAAAATGATGTAGTAGAGCCTTTAATATCAGACTCAAAGACTCTAAGATTGTTATAGAGATCATCGAAACTAAGAGTATCTACTCCTGGCTTGGTCCTCATTATCAAGGATACTTGGGACCAGGAAGCAGGTAAAGACCTAAGAAACTTCTGATTGGCATCTTCAGTGGAGACACCTGCACCATGAATCTCAAGTTGACTCAGAAGACTCTGAAACCTGTCATAACCTTTGTGCAATCCTTCTGAGTTGGATACAGAAAAGCTTTCAAATTGTTGCTTGAGAATGTATTTCTGCATCTTCTTAGATTCATCATTGCCACCAAATCTGGATTTGATAGCTTCCCACATTTCTTTAGCATCAGTCATTTTGTGAAACTTTGCTAAATGGTCTTCTGGTATAGCCATAAGCAAGGTGGTCCTTGCTTTCCTTTCTCTCTCTCTAGCTAAAATTTCTTCAGCAGTTTTGGGAGGTAAAACCTTTATTTGTCCATTTGTATCTGTTGAGACTTGTACTGGACCATTTCCCTTTTGTATGACTTCCCATATAGGATAATCTGTATGCTCCAAGTAATGTTCCATTTTCATGGCCCATATGTCATACTCACCTTTCTTCAGAATAGGGAGTTTAATAGTTGACAGAGTGTGAGGGGCTTGTTGTGTAGGTGTAACTGGTGGTGGTGGTGGTGGATTATCATCATGAAATTCATCTTCTCCTGCCATTGAATAGATCTGAAAGGTAAAGGTTTATAACAGATCTGTTTTGATTCTTCTTACTCAGAGTTTCTCAACAAGCTCTGATACCACTTGTTGATCCCAATGAATAGATCTTTCTAGCCTGTTAAGGGTGGTAGCTAATCTGGATAGATCCAAACTAACTACAAGAGAAACAATGACTATGAACAATATAAGTTATGCGGAAACTAACTTATACTGCTAAGAAGAACAATGAATAAAATAGAACTTTGATTACTATTAATCTGCTAGGTTACAGATTACTAACTATGAATATTTGTGAAACTTGTATATCTAACTAGTGCCGTAGGGTTCCTTTTATACACCAAGGAAACCCTAATGGACTTACAAAACGCGTTAAGTGATCATGCATATCTATTCCTAATATATCTCATGCATATCACTTAAGCAGTACTATCTATATATGCTAGCAGTACTAACTTACTACTAACAGTACTAACTCTACTACCAGTACTAACATATATACTGGCAGTACTAACTATTTATAACTAACAGTACTAACTACTTAGTCTATTTTCTTGAATCTTTAGCATTCTTCACCAGCAGCACTAAGTAGAACTAGCAGTAGTAACTTGTAATATATTAGTACACTAAGGTTGTAGAAACTTTTGAAACCCAACATAAAACTTAAAGTTGGTGTTCTACCATGAAAAAGTTCATATGGGGTCTTGTTATGATGCTTAACTACTAACACTCTATTTTGTACATAGCAAGCAGTATTAACTTCTTCTGCCCAAAAAGTAGTTGGCAACTTAGAATCAGCTAGCATAGTCCTAGCAGCCTTAATTAGTGTCATATTCTTCCTCTTGGCAACTATATTTTATTGAGGAGTTCTAGCTACACTAAATTGGTCTCAAATCCGCCTTCATCTCACAAACTGATTCATTTCTTTGTTTTTGAATTCAATCCCATTATCACATCTAATTACCTTAACCTTTGACACTACTAGATTTTTTTCTATCCCAATTATCAAGGACTTAAGAATGTCACTAGTCTCATCCTTAGTATCTAGAAAGAAAACCCATGTAAACCTACTATAATCATCTGTGACAACTAGGCAATACATTTTTTTCTTAAGGCTTTTTACAAATGTTGGACCAAATAAGTCCATACGCAACAAATGTAAAGGAAGACTGATCGAGTTCTTTGTTTTGGAATTACAAGAGGTTCTGTGTTGCTTTCCCTTTTGACAAGCAACATAGGTTTGATCATTTTCAAAAAGTTTAGAAGGTAAATCTCTTACAAGATTTCCCTTAACCAATTTACTCATGGTTTTAAAATTTAAGTGACCTAGCCTTCTATGCCAAACTTTAGATTAATCAGATGTGGCTTTTGCAAAAAGGCAAGTTAAACCTCCTTTAGGAACTATGTTCTTTAAATCAACACTATACATATTGTTCTTTCTAGGAACTCTAAGTAAAACTTGACTTTCATCAATTAACTTAAAGTTTAGAGATAAAACAATACATTCAGTGTCATTAAAAAGAACACTATTCTTTTTATCACACATTTGTGAGACACTAAAGAGATTAAACTTTAACTCTCTCACAAAATACACATTTTTAAAATCTAGATTACCAGTTTTAATGGTACCTTTTCCTGTGATTTTCCCTCCTTTGGGGTTCCCTCCAAAAGCAACATATCCTCCATCTATCTCTTTATAGTTTGTAAGATAGGACATGTTCCCTGTCATGTGCCTTGAGCATCCACTATCAATCACTCCTTTATCTTGTAAATCCATTTATGGATTGCCCTACACATTAGATAAGAAAATCAGTTTCTTTTGGGGACCCAAGCCATCACTGACTTGGATCTGCCTGTGCACTGTTGTGTTTAGAAACATGGTCTAAAACTTTATGCTTTGGTTTCAAAACCCAACAAGCTGAGGCCTTAACAACATTAAGATTATTTCCCTTAACAGCATTAACTACTGCTTTTGGCCTAGCAGTATTAATTTTTTTATCCCTAACAGTATTAACCCTTTGATTAATATTACTGTTTTTAAATGTTGTGTTCTTATGAATGGGCCTCTTAACAGTTGAATGTGTTGTTTTAGAAAGATATGACATTTGTCTAGCAGCATTCATTGTTGTTTTTGAGTGAGCAGCATTAACTTGTCTAGCAGTATTAACTGATACTAAACCAGACTTCATTAGTACGGATCTTGGCACAAAGTTCTTTTTAGCACAGGGTAAGTCTTTTAGCAAAATTTGATGATTCACCATTGAGAATTGTTTCAAACAGGTTTTACCATCCTATGATTTTGAAACTATTTTTGATGGTAATTGCAATCATTCTGCAAATGATCAAAGCTTCCATACACATAACAGGCCTTATTAAACATCTCAATAAATGCCTTCTAGTTTTTGAGAAATCATATTGTTCTAATTTCTTTGATTGCCTCTTCGACAGTGAGTGTTTTACCTATGTTGCTCAACTTGTTTAACAGTTTTACTAGTAAATTTTTCTTGTTGTTTAGATTTGACAAACTCTTTCTTAACATAACTAGGCCTAACTGTTTTCTTTTCAATTTTAGGCTAAGACACATCCTCTTCCTCATCATCTGACACCCATTCTTCAATAATTGGGCATCATCATTCTTCCTAACTACCTTAGGCTCTTCTTTACTAGACATAGCTTTACAGTTCTCAACTATAGGCTTATTAACAAACTCATCTAAACAAGTAAAAGATAAGTCAGGTGTTGGAGGAATAAATTTTCCTGTGTAGGGAGGTGGAACTGCATTATAATTTTTATAGCCTAAACCTTTCTTGCAATTGTCAACATCTTGTGCTATTGATCTTGAAGTAACACGCCCCGGACCCTTATTCCGCTGCGACCCAATTTGGGGGTGTTACAATATCTATTCCTATAATAACTCATGCATATCTCCTAATAGTACTAACTATTATATGCAAGCAGTACTAACTTACTACTAACAACACTAACTATACTGGCAGTACTAACAATGTACCGGCAGTACTAACTATTTATAACTAACAGTACTAACTACTTAGTCTATTTTCTTGAATCTTTAGCATTCTTCATCAGCAGCACTAAGTAGAACTGGCAGTAGTAACTTGTATAAGTAGCAGCACTAAGTTGTAGAAACCTCTAAAACCCAACAGATAGGGTATGAGAAAATTTCACAAAAGCTAACTTTCTATAAACCACTCTTTTCCCCACAATGAAAATTTCTGATTCATACTATTTTACAATGTTTATGTCCAAATACTACTGCATGGAATGAGTTTAGTAGTACTATGGCATCTACAATTATTTGCTTAGTTACAAATCAGAAGTTCAATTTTTCAAAATATATTTTTGAAAGTATGGTTAGAAACTTAGATAATATGTCTGGGAAATTTTTAATGTATCCAAGATTTGTACAAGTGTTTTTGCACCCTCTCACACTAAGAAGATTTTTGGAAATATAAGAAGGGTAGGTAAAGGTTTTTCTAGTAGAGTAACACCTTTATTTCCAACATGGTGGTACAAAACCAATCACAAATGGGTGAAGGTTCCGTAATTCCAACTGATCCACATCACACACCCACCATTATTCAATCATCAACTCAACCTCAAAAGACACAAAAACCTAGGAAGCCTAAAAGAAAGGAAACTCAGGTACCTCAGCCTAGTGATCCTACTGAAAGTGTTGAAGATGGGTCCATAAGGAGTTGGGTGATAGTTTGGTGAAGGTTACCACTACTGCTTCTAGCTTAGAAGCAGAGCAGGATAGTGGCAACATAACTAAGACCCAATCCAAGGAAACACCTAATGAATCTGGTTCCTAAGGAACTAATTCAGGTGGTGGTCCTAGGTGCTAAGAAACCATGGGGGATATTATTGCTCAAACTAGGTTTAAGAATATATCTAAACATTCTAATGATTCACTACTCGCAAGAGGTAACACACTTCGAAGTGATGAGGATAGACTTAAACTTAATGAATTGATGACACTATGTACCAATTTACAACAAAGGGTTCTTGATTTAGAGCAGACAAAGACCTCTCAACATAATGAGATTGCTAGCTTGAAAAGGAGGGCCGAGAAGCTCGAAAAGAAAGATAGATCAATAACTTATAAGCTAAAGAGGTTATATAAAGTTGGTTTGACTGCTAGGGTAGAATCCTCTAGTGATGAAGAAAATTTGGGTAAGGATGCATCCAAACAGGGGACGCGGATTAATGCTATTGATGTAAATAAAGACATTACCTTGGTTAATGTTCAAGATGATGTTGATAATGAGATGTTTGATGTGAATGCTTTAAATGTTGAGGAGGTGTTTGTTGCAGGGCAAAATGAAAATGTTGTTGAAGAATTATTTGATGCCGCTCAAGTTAGTACTGCTGCAACAACTGTTACAATAACTAATGAAGAAATTACTTTGGCTCAAGCACTTTAAGCATTAAAAACTTCAAAACCCAAGGTGAAAGGGATTGTTTTTCAAGAGCTATCTACAATAACAACAACAACAATTTCTTCATAACAATCACAGGACATGGGTAAAGGAATAATGATAGAAGAACCTGTAAAGTCTATGAAGAAGAAAGATGTAATCAGGCTTGATGAAGAAATTGCTTCAAAATTACAAGCTGAATTTGATGAAGAAGAAAGACTTGCAAGATAGAAAGCTAAAAAAGAAAAAGAAGCCAATATTGCCTTGATTGAAACATGGGATGATATACAGGCAAAGATTGATGTTGATCATCGATTGGCTTAAAGATTGCAAGCACAAGAATAAGAAGAGTTGTCTGTTGAAGAAAAGGCTACATTATTTCAACAACTCTTAGAGAAAAGAAGAAAGCATTTTGCAGCTAAAAAAGCAGAAGAGCAAAGAAACAAACCACTAACAAAAGCTCAACAGAGAATATAATGTGTACTTACCTAAAGAACATGGAAGGATACAAGCTTAAAGATTTGAAGTTAAAAGGGTTTGATTCTATTCAAGAGATGTTTGACAAAGCATTCAAAAGGGTAAATACATTTGAAGACTTTATAACAGAGTTGGTGGAGGGCAAAGAAAAGAGAGCAGGAACAGAGCTAGCACATGAGATTATAAAGAAGCAAAATGTGGAAGATGACAAAGAAACAGTAGATCTTAAAAAGTTAATGGAATTTATTCCAGATGAAGAGGAAGTAGCAATTGATGATATACCTTTGGCTGTTAAGTCTCCAAGTATTGTTGACTGGAAGATTCATAAAGAAGGAAGAAAAAGCTAATATCAAATAATAAGAGCTGATGGAAAGTCTCAAATGTACATGATCTTTAGTCACATGCTTAAAAGTTTTGACAAGAAAGATTTGGTAGATTTGTACAAGCTGGTAAAAGCTAAATATGTGTCAACAAGACCAGTGGAAGACTTTGATTTGGTATTATGGAATGATTTAAAAACAATGTTTGAACCATGTGTAGAAGATAATATATGGAGGAATCAACAAGATTACAAAGTGTTGAGTTGGAAGTTGTATGACTCCTGTAGAATATATTCCTTGAGGATACAACATATGCATATTTACATGTTGGTAGAGAAGAAGTATCCCCTTGCACCACTTACACTTTCACAGATGTTGGAAAAGAAGCTTAGGATTGATTATGAAAGTGAAATGGCTTATCAGCTTTGTAAATTCATTGTGAAACAACTTAAGAAGTAAAGAAGTATTTGGAATCATCCTCCTTGTGTTGATGAAGCTTTAAATGAAGAAACTTGATGATTTTGAAGAAGAATATCAAGTTTAGGGGAGGATTGTTGGGATTAAAAGTCTTCTTGATGCTATTGGAATTACTGCTGCTCAAGTGTATGTTAATACTGCTCTAATGAAGCTAGTGATGCTCATGAATTTCAAGAAAATATTCTAAGTAGTTACTACTGCTGATACAAAAGTTAATGCTGCTAGTGAAAGTTACTACTGCTAGTACAAAGACTGCCTGAAGTTAATGCTGCTGAAGAGTTACTACTGCTCAAGAAAATATTCTAAGTAGTTAGTACTGCTAGTACAAAAGTTACTACTGCTAGTGTAAGTTAGTACTGTTTGTTAGTACTTCTTACTTGATATATATTAGTTATTTATAGAAAAGATTTTATATACTTAGGAATGTATTGTTAGCCGAGTAGGACTCCTTGGTGTATAATAGGAGGTCCTAGGGCATAGAGATTGAAACACAAACACCAGTACCAGAACCAAACCAAAATCATCTTAGACATATAATTCTTAGCTTCAAGGTATTTGTAACCCTAATACTTTAAGAGTAATCGTATTATTATCATTAATAATATTGGAGCTTGTTTGTTGAAATATATGTTCATAGAATTACTGTTTCATTGATAATTGTTCTTAATATTAAAGATTAGATTTCACATAATCTTTAATACATTCAAACACAGTTTCTACTATAGTTGTGTTAGATTTATCTAATATAACTAAACCTTAAAAAAGCTTTTAAGGAATTCGATCTATTGAAGTGGGATCAACAACACTGGATATCGATTCGATCCAGCTTATGAATTGACGGTTGATAGATTTTCGAATTAGCAAAACTTTTAATGTGTCACAAAACACTTTAATATTGACACATCGATTGATTTTCAAACCAATTTTATTAAATCTCTAAGAACTTTATTGTTCTAAGATGTCGATCCTATGTCTATGGAAAGCCTCACAAGCAACCACGACAATCAAAACTACACCAAATTATACTAGACAGATAAGCACATTTCTGAGCCTTATCTGCACATCATCTGTTGCGTTGCATCTATGACAGTTTCCTTTCTTTCGCCCACTCCACATAATCAGAACAGGTCTAATTCTCTATTCTGCCCCACATCGTTCCTCTCTAGCGCGATTCCTTGATCGTAATCCTTCAGTCAGATGGTCAGACACAACTCGCGTGACTCTGTGTGTCACCATGCGGAAACTCGGGTTCTCCAAGATACTCAATAAGACTTGCGAACAGAACGAGCGTCTAGCTCACTCATCACATTTAGAGCTTACAGCACAATGTTTTAGAAGATTTGTGAGCGCGTATACATGTGATCTCCAGATCTTTGGGTCCGGAACACCTCGCTCAAGACCATATTGTTCAACTGACACACTGCTATTCTTACTAGGTTTTAGAGGCGTGCTATCTTAGTATGCGAGCTAGAGTTCTAATGTTTTCACACATCAACTCTTGAAGGCGCTATACACTTTAATGGTTAGACAGGTCTCATACAGACGCATCACACTTAGTAGGTATGTTATGCATTGTGAGAATAAAATGAAGGCTCGGGTTGTTAAGCAAGGTGATGTTCGGGTCAGGAATAAGGGAGCATAACGTATTTGACTGTAATCTTTTTATTTGGCAATTATCCTTACCGCCTATGTGCACACGATGAACAGTTTTCGCATGAGCGCGTGAAACACACCACTGTTCCTATACACCTGATACCATTTTAGCAGATCTTTGAGACTGTTCTGCCGCGCGATTTTACTTATACGAAAATTAGACGAACTGGGAGGTGTGTTGAAAAACAAGGCTCGGTTGGTAGCGAAGGGATATCGTTAGGAAGAAGGCGTTGACTTTGAAGAATCTTTTGCTCCAGTTGCACGACTCGAGGCCATCCACATCTTTATTGCATTTGCTGCTCACATGAACACGATCGTCTATCAAATGGATGTGAAGACCGCGTTCTTGAACGACATACTATGTGAGGAGGTCTATGTCAGTCAACTGGATGGGATTGTAGATCTAGAGAATCCTAACCATGTGTATAAGTTGAAGAAAGCTCTTTATGGGTTGAAACAAGCTCTACGTGCTTGGTATGATTTGCTCTCATCGTTTCTACTCTCCCAGAAGTTCTCCAAAGGCACCGTTGATCCTACATTGTTCATCTGGAGGGAAGGCAAAGACATATTATTGGTACATATTTATGTAGATGATATTATATTTGCCTCCACTAAACTTGACCTTTGTGAAACATTTTCTGAAATCATGTGTTCAAAATTCAATATGTCGATGATGGTCAAACTATCATTCTTTCTTGGACTATAAATTTTCCAAAGTCCCAGAGGCATCTTTTTAAACCAATCCAAATATGCTCTTGAATTACTTAAAAAATATGGTATGGAAATGTGCGACCCAGTGGATACCCTAATGGTGGAGAAATCCAAACTGGATGAAGATCCACAAGGGAAAGCCGTTGATTCTACACGTTATCGTGGAATGATTGGCACCCTTATGTATCTCACATCCAGTAGACCAGACCTTGTATTTGCTATGTGCATGTGTGCCCGGTATCAGGCAAAGCCTACTGAAAAGCACTTACATGCGGTTAAGCGAATCTTTCGATACCTAAGAGGAACCATTAATATGGGTCTGTGGTATTCGAAGGATTCCTGCATTGCACTAACAGCTTTTGTAGATGCTGACCATGCTGGTTGCCAAGATACCAGAAAAAGTACATCTGGAAGTATGCAGCTATTGGGTGATAGATTAGTGAGTTGGTCGTCAAAGAAACAAAAGAGCACGGCCATATCCAATACAAAAGCTTAATACATCTCCCTATCCTTATGTTGTGCTCAAATACTTTGAATGCGATCACAACTGACGAACTATGGCTTTGTATTCAACAAAAAACCCATGTACTATGATAATAAAAGTGCGATTGCTTTATGTTGCAACAACGTCCAACACTCCCAATCTAAGCATATTGACATCAGATATCACTTCATCAAGGAGAAAGTGGAAAATGAGGTGGTTGAGCTGTACTTTGTCATAACAGATTATCAGCTGGCAGACATTTTCAAAAAATCTTTGGGATGAGAAAGACTTGCATTTCTTATCGACAAACTTAAGATAAAAAGCATGTCTTCTGAGACTCTAAAACGTCTAACAAAAGAAGAGGAAGAGTAATGGTGGTAACTCTTCACATATCCTATGTATCATATGTAAATAAGAAAATATAAAAAACACAAACTCAGGAACTCTCCTCTACTCCATACATTAGATCTAAACTCTCAGCATCTTCTCACGTTTCAAATTGGTCTTGCTCAAATCTCTTAGAACAAATTCTCCACAGAAAAGAATCCATCTTATCTCGTAACTCATAGCATACTTCCTACAAACGAACAACTAACAGTAAAAAGATACTCAGCCTTCTCTCTTACCATACACACACAAGCAGTAGACACTATGATCCATGCAAAAGACGATCCTCTACATTTATCGTCCTATATGGAAACATATCATAGAGTATGGGCTATGCCAGTGCGTAAAATTTACATATCAACACACGGTTAGAAAGTCCTTAGCATCTTATACGTCATAACGATCTGCAATCACACATGCATGCCTGTATTTCTAACATGGGAAAAACTTCCTACAACTGTCCGCGAAGCAAGACTAGCTCTAGAAGTAAGTTATTATTCACTACATCAGCTCTGAGAACTAGACTTTCCTCATCAGCGTTTGGTATAAAAAAATGCAACGTCTGAAACTCGTCTCCGAACACTCGTGACATATGGTCTTCAACCAAGAGAGAGTTCATACACTAGTGCGATCTCAGAGGACGTCCCATACGCAGATTACGTATAAGTAGCACAACATCAAATTATAAGGCGAAGGTCATTTCGCCAACAAGGAACTTGACCTCTCAACGGAAATTAAATTTGATCGGTTAAAATTACTTAAATATTTCATACAAAAGTGCTTGCAATACTTTTGCTACATAACCCGTGCTTTCATAAAAGTGAGTTAAGATTGCGTGCAAAATTGCATTACAATTTTTTTTAAAATTAAGAGAAATTTTTAATTTTTGAGATGGAAATGTTTTATATATTTCTAAGAGAAATTAATATTTTTCAGAAAACTATAAAGAATTTGTAAAAATAATTTATCTATCACTATCAAAACAACGAATCTACAACCTAAAATTAAGTAAAAAAACAGAGTCATTAGTGTTGTCGGGGGGAGAAAAAAGTCCTTCAAAAGTAACATGTATTTTGTTTAAACAATACGTATACAAAGTTCAAAAGAACAAACGATAATTTTTGGAGTCACAATGACAGAATGGAGACTTTTAAATATAAAGATGATTTAAAATTTTGTTAGAAAACTCTAAGTAGGTGGGGAATTGACTAGTTTTCATATTTTTGGAGTCATTAAAAAAAACTATTGAAAAATAAATTAGTGTTGAAACTGTTTTGAAGTGGAAGCTTGCTATAGTATATAGAGAAATTTAGTAAATATATACGTAAGTACCTCTAAGTCAAAGGAGTAAAAAGAGAAGAATAAACAGCATCCACATCATAAATACACACGGACAAATGAAGTAGTAATTGAAATAGAGCGAGGTATCGTGTGACTCCAATGAAACCCCTACATACTTATGCCCTAACATGCTACTCCCCGAACACCTACTCGAGATAGTTTGATAAACACTAGTCACGACAGTTACTCGCTCAACTTACACCACCACTATACAGCGAATGTGAGCGCGATTCAGAAAGTATGAAACAACTGGAACCCTTTGTCGCAGCTAGCACGCCAACCATGCAGAGATTTCCGATTTAACATCATCTACCCATTATCCTTCTATGAGCTAGACAAAGAAACTCATCTACTCCACTACAAAGCAGCATGCATTATATTCACCTAAAATCGTCTCTGCACACACACGTCTAATTTACTCTTCACATCGGAAGGATCGACTTTAAAAATAACACCAAACTTACAACATAGTTATGTGCAACAAACTAATCAATACAACACATAGGTTAATCTATAAAGACGAATAAATACTGTGTCATACATCTTGAAATATGAGTGTAAGTCAATAATCAAGAAATCAAAAAGGCACTTTATTCGAGAGCGTTGCATTGGAAACTTTTACGCCGTAATTTGTGCAACTATCCCTTTCCTAATGATAGGTTGAGTGAAAATGAGTACCTCTACAACAATCACAAGAATTTAATATAGTTATAAAAGAGACGTCTAGACAAAGAAAGGTTAAAGTAGAAAGCATATCAAAAGTTTGTAAGATTATTATTAGAGTTTAGATGTATGGAAGGTTAATGAGTAAAAGAATGGTAATTAAACTAAACGGTAGAATATGTCCTAAATAAATGGTCTCTTGGGAATTTTTTATCTATTAGCGCCATAAAAAAATTTTAGTGATTATGTCCAGGGTTAATCTGTCGTGTGCGCAGCTGTACTAAATAGCAACTGAAACAACATGCAAATCTCAGAAAAATGATTTAGGTTATATATTTTGCCACAATTCTGCGAGAATATTACATATGTAAAACAATTACTTGTATCGTTAAACAATATGAGATCTTTTTAACCGGTTTGATATATAAAGTGAAAGAATACCAGTACTACTACAAACAAACTACCCTATAGCTTATGCATATGGGGTAGGTTTTGGGATTTCAAGAAAACCTGATATAAAAATTAGACACTCCGGGCACACTAAGTGAAGAAGGGTTTATAAATGTATATTACAGCTTGAGTATATTTATAATATATATTCCATCTTCATGTCTTTGGCCCCATATGTTACCCGACAAATGATAGTGAGGATTTAGGTAAATTGAAAGCAAAGGATGATATTGGTATTTTTGTTGGGTATGCTCTTGTAAAGAAAGCCTTCCGAATCTACAATAGAAGAACCTGACTTATTCAAGAAACAATTCATGTCACGTTTGATAAGATGACAGCAATGGCTTCTGAACAGTTCAGTTCAGGACCCGCGCCTCAAGTTTTGACTTCTGGAACACTTTGTTCAGGACTCATACCAAATCCTATTCCTCAACCACCTTATGTTCCACCAACTAAGAATGATTAGGATATCTTGTTCCAACCAATGTTTGATGAATTCTTTAGCCCTCCACCAAGTGTTGTTTCTCCAGTTCCTGTAGCTGCTGCTCGAAGACCTGCTAATCCAACCGGTTCACCTATTTTAACTTCACTAGAACGTGACCATCCTAGACTCCATTCGATCTACTGGGTAAATGGACTAAAAATCATCCACTAGCAAATGTGATTCGAGATCCTTCTCGACCAGTCTCCACAAGAAAGCAACTCAAAACAGACGCCATATGGTGTTATTTCGATGCCTTCCTCACTTCTGTTGAACTGAAGAATTTCAAAAAATCTATGACTGGACCCTCATGGATTAATGCCATACAAGAAGAGATTCACCAATTTCAATAATTGGAAGCTTGGGAATTGGTGCCCTGTCCAGATAAAGTCTTGTTGATCGAATTGAAGTGGATCTACAAGGTCAAGAAAGATGAATTTGGCGGATTACTCAAAAACAAGGTTAGATTGGTTGCTCAAGGATTCAGGAAAGAGGAGGGAATTGACTTTGAGGAATCATTTGCACCGGTTGCAAGAATATAGGCTATTCGTATCTTCGTAGCAAATGCTGCCAACAAGAATATAATGATCTACCAGATGGACATCAAAACATCTTTCTTAAATGGCAAGCTCAAGGAAGAAGTCTACATTTCTCAACCAAAAGGTTTTCTTGATCAGGACAACCCGTCGCATGTGTACAAGCTCAAAAAGGCCCTTTATAGTCTCAAACAAGCACCACATGCATGGTATGACATGCTGTCAAGTTTCCTAATCTCACAACACTTTAAAGGTGCTGTCGATCCAACGCTCTTCACAAGGAAAGCATGAAATGACTTATTACTGGTACAAATTTATGTCGACGATATAATATTTGCATCAACTAATACTGCTTTATGTGATGAATTTGCTAATATCATGACCACTAAGTTCAAGATGTTGATGATGGGGAAAATGTCATTCTTTTTAGGATTGCAAATTTCTCAAAGTCCTAGAGGCATCTTCATAAATCAATCAAACTATGCTTCTGAAATTATTAAAAAATATAGTATGCTATCTACTGATTCTGTTTACACCCCTATGGTAGACAAGAGTAAACTAGATGAAGACCTACAGGGGATACCAGTCGATCCTATACAATACCGTGGGATGATTGGTTCCTTAATATATCTTACATCCAGTAGACCATACCTTGTATTTGTAGTGTGCATGTGTACCCGGTATCAGGCAAAGCCTACCGAAAAGCACTTACATGCAGTTAAGCGAATCTTTCGATACCTAAAAGGAACCATTGATAAGGGTCTATGGTACTCGAAAGATTCTTGCATTACTCTAACATCATATGCAGATGCAGACCACGCTAGGTGTCAAGATACTAGACATAGTACATCAGGAAGTGCATAATTCTTAGGTGATAAACTTGTTAGCTGGTCATCAAACAAGCAAAAGAGAACTGCGATCTCGAGTACAGATAATATATTGCCTTATCTGGGTGTTGTACTCAAATCCTTTGGATGAGATCACAGCTAACAGACTATGGGTTTAAATTCAATAAGATTCCTCTGTACTGCGACAACAAGAGTGCTATTGCTCTATGCTGTAATAATGTTCAACACTCCAGATCAAAGTACATCGATGTTCTCTACTATTTTATTAAGGAGCAAGTGGAGAATGGAGTCGTGGAACTCTACTTTGTCAGAACCGAATATCAATTTGCGGACATCTTCACCAAAGCATTGCCACGAGAAAGATTCAACTTCTTAATCGAAAAGCTTGGCATGACAAGTATGTCTCCAGATACTCTGAAACGTCTAACAGAAGAAGAGAAAGAGTAATGGTGGCAACTCTTCACATATCCTATGTATCATATGTATATAAGAAAACATAAAACACAAAAAAGACTTTTCATTCTTATAGAATTTTCAAAAACAAAATACAAAAATACAAAACCAGGAAAAATACAAAAATATGTAACTCTGACATGTCTTTCGAAAATCGATAACATTTACGGCCTTAAAAATGTCATTTAATAATGACATGGTGCTGTAAATGAAGTTCGAGCAGAAGTTCAAGTTTTCAAAACATGTCAATGGCTTGCTATTATTTCAGATAGCAACCCGGTCCTCAATTTAAAGACAAGTATTTCGCCAAAAAGAAAACTTGACCTCACAACGGGAAATTAATTTTTCTCGGGTATGAATTACTTCATATTCATACAAAGGCTTGTGTTTACTTTGCAACACAACCCGTGCTTCCTATATACAATAAGTGTACGTGTCGGTGCATTTATTTGTCAAAATAAGAGAAATCTTATTTTTATTGGTAAAAAGTTGTCTTCACAATGAATCAGTGTTTTCAGTAATCACAAAAAGATTTTCAAAGACAATTCGACCACTCAAATAATGACAACAACTCTTTAAATAGAAAACGGGTCATTATTTGAGGGGGAGAAAGTGCCATCAAATAATCTTTTAAAACGGTGTTTCAAAATAAGTCACGGAATAAACAGATAAAGTTTTTGATAATGACGGATCACAATTTAAAGGGGAGTTAATGTATTTTAACTACAAGGGCTTTAGATGTCATTTGTTTCAAACTTTAGGGACTTATTTTCAATTTGAGACTTTGTGAATTCAGGCTTTAAACTATAGACGACCAATATTGCCAACACCTCATAGTTTGTAAAAAGACTTAGGAATGCTTGGAAATACTTTCATAGTTTTAAAAGCCTTGAAGTTGATTCTCACGGAATAGATCTAAGCTTATTAATTCTTTGAACACGATCTCAAGTATATGTGCGTACAAGGTTTTGCTGATTCTAAAGTATCAAAACCATCAAGGGGAAGGAGTAGATACACTAGAAGGTACAATAAGTACATGTGATAGAGCCCATAGCCTTCTTTCATTTTAGGCCATTCCGGGAAGACGAATGTCATAACCGCGGAGAAAATTAGTGTTTTAACTTGTTACTTTCGGGTGGCACTATTTCAAACCACATGGGGAAGAGACTATCTTGTTATTTGTAGTATGCATCAGTTGATCTTAGGGGGAGTGGATGTGAGAAGAATTATTCAAGCGTGAGAAGATAGGTTTCTGATTCAATTAATGTTTCCCCGATCAGTTAATCACTAAGCTTAGTTTCGAAGGAGTAGATTAGTTGACAGGTTTGATAAGTATGATGATTCCTTCAGTTAGTTAGTATATGGCAGGAAGAAATATGTACATTTGGGACTTAGTTAACTTGGGTGTTATCATTTCGACTACTTAGAGGGAATAATTGTGACATCCAGGACTTAGTTGACTTTGGTGTTGCAATTTATATCATCACTATCGTGTAAGGAGAAATGCGGACATCCGAGACTTAATTGAATTTGGTGTTACAGTTTTGAATTAATTTTGTACTTCAGATATTTGGGCTTTATACATCAAGACTTCTTGATGCGGCGTGCAAGAAAGCTTTGAATATACTCAAGAAAGGATTGCTGGTTGGACGAGTGAAGTCTCGTGAGGGTTTACAAGGAACACACCCACAAAGTTCATTTACTTATACACGGTTTTTGAAAAGGTTTCAAACTTATTTTTAGTTTTTAGAAAAGGTTTGCGGCGTAACCATAGTATTGGTTATGCCGTAAACATGTAGATTTAAAAGTTTAATATTTGAACTAAGAAGGTTTACGGCATAACAAGTGCAAGACTTTACGCCATAATAAAATTTGTTACGGCGTAACCTAGGTGGTTATGCCAAGACAGAACCTTACAACCACATGAATACGAGTCGAGCAGACCTCGAATTCCTATTTCTTCGTAGAGAAAACCTGCAAAACAAAGTGAGAAATCAACAAAAACCAACTAATATGCAAAAAATAAAAGACGGGTTGTCTCCCGACAAGCACTTTTGTTTATTACCGAGTCTTTAAGGTAGACTCGAGACGCTCTACGTCTTTGCTTGGTTATTTCCTTCTTAGGCCATTTTTTCATTAATCTGGCCCTCATTGCAGCAACATTATCCCTAGTTCTTGGTATCTTCTCAACTCCTAAAACCTTAAACTTTGTGTAGGTCTCTCCTGGACCAACGGTGTATCGAGTAACTTTAGCTTTCTTGATTAGAATTGGGGTTGGTTCCTCATAGGTCATTCCCAATAATCTGCACCTTCTATTGTTATAAGCTTAATCATCCAAGTCGATGAATCCGTCATATGATCTTGGCTTTAAATAATCTAGTATCCCTTCCAAATCGTCTTTATCTTCACTTGTATTATTAAACCAATCATTGTTTAATTTGTCATGAATAACCCCCAACATTGTGTCTGCTTTATCTTCTCCTCATTCCTCTGGGCTTTCCAAGTATTCTTCTAAATCATCTTCTTCACCTATGAATCTTTCTCTCCAGTAATGATAACATCAAATATTTAATACTTTTTGGTGGCAAAATACCCCCTAAAATACCTGCAAATGTCTCACTAACACTCGAAAATAAGTTATTTTCTATTGTTTTGTAGTTTTCAGGTAAAATACAGGAAAGTGACAAGAAACAAAGGAAAAAGGACTTAAAGTGTAAATTCTGAAGAACGTTACGGCGTAACACCAAAAATGGTTACGCCGTAACATAAATTAAGCAAGTATGAAGATCAAGGAAGACTTTACGGCGTAACACTATATCTAGTTACGCTGTAACCCTATATTTGGAAGGAAATCTTGTCAAAGTTATAGTTACGGCGTAACACCTTATCCAGTTACGCCATAACCATGAAGATCCACAAATATTGAATGAAGATCACATACATTTGGAAGTTATATAACGGTTACGGCATAACACCATATCTGGTTACGCCGTAACAGCTACTTAATTATGAAATGCCGTGTAAGTTGGTTACGACGTAACACCTTTATTGGTTACGCCATAATAGGTACGATAACTATAAATAGAGGCCTCATTCAAGCTATTCCGACATCACTTCCTCCACAGCCAATTAGAGAGGCGACAAAGGCTTCCAACCTTTGAAGAATTCCACTTGGAGTCCAAGGGAGATCACACTTTACTTACTTTTTGTATTTAATCATTCAAATTATGAATCCTGTAAGAATTATGAGTTTTTGATATATGATTTCTTCTATCTCTTACTGTGTTTCCGTTACTATGAGCAGCTAAGCACTTAAAGTGCTGGCCTAGTTATGAATTTACTTTTGTTATGATTGTTGCCTGTTAAATTATGGTTTTATTAGATATTCCTTGACTATCGTGTAACCCTGGGTTTTGGTAGTACGGGTGGTTTAGACCTAGCTTGCCCCATTAATAGATTACTTTGTCATGGTGGGATCCAATGGGTACTAGGGAGGATCACTAACTCTTTACATGGTGTAGGAATTGACTGGTCACCGTTCAAATCACTTGATACTTAAAAAGCACAGGAACTCTTTCAGAGGGGGTTAATAATCTTTATAGGTTATTAGATATGTTTTGGGAATATTTGAGATTAATCACTGCAACCTGGATAACCTACCTCCCAGATGATTCGGGACTGATTCGGAATCGCAGGAAGTATAGGATAGACTGTATATGCATATTCAAGTCTATCGACCTTAGAAATCAGTAATGAAACCACAGTTTGACATTGCACAGGAAATTGTTTTCATAACAATAGTAATGAAGTAACTAGGTTAGCACGTTTTCTCTCTTGATATCTCCTATCCTTTTAATTTTAGTTATTTATTTTATTGTTTTTCTATTTCTTTCAATTAAAATCAAAAACCATTTTTAAAACGTGGCATTTCAAATTAAAACTAATTACACCTTAGCTCTTAGGACGACCTCGGATTTACCATTCTATACTACCCACGATCGGGTTATCTGCCCGTTAGTGCGTCGTTAGGTAGATTGATTTTTATAAATTTAAAACTTGATAAAAATATATTTTAAAAGAAAATACGCATCAAGTTTTTGGCGCCGCTGCTGGAGAGCTAAAAATTAGTGGTAATTTGAACTTTTATGATTATGTCTTTTCTCACTTCTATTTATTCTTTAGGAAACATCATGCATAAGGATGACATTGAAGATCTCACCAGTGAACAGTATCTTAGGCTCACACAAGAAAATCGGACACCAAAAAAGATTGAAGATATGACTATCGCCGAGTACGTGGAATACGAGAAGAAGATGAGTGAGAACCACATCAGCAATACTAAAACATATCTCCCTACCTATTTCAGCAAATGCGCACCAACCCATGACTCAATTCGGGAGTTTGTTCACTACTTTGGTCCTAACCAAGCAGGCGTCGAGTCCGATTGTGATTCGGAAGATATAGAGGAAGAGGTTGAATACATGACCAACGATGAAGTTGTCATGAGTGAGCAAGAGAAAAGTAACCATGGGAATAGGCAGAACATCCAGCACTTTGAAGAAAAGGATGATGTTGACAAATGGTTGAACGCTGAAATAACAAAACACCTGAGTATACAGGGAGTGGAAAATACGGAGGATGCCTTAATCAGCATTATTAAGTCCATCAAAAAGGAGATGAAAGATGATATCATGAAAAAGCAAATTGAAGCCTCGATAGCTAACATAGATAACGAAACATCTTCCATCACCAGTAGTGAAGTAGACACTGGTTACGACAACACTTCCCCTGCCGCATCCTGTCTACTACCCAAGGAACTAAGCCCAGGAAATTTTCGTCTTCCTCTTAATATTGATGATCATAATCTTTATGCTATCACCACATTAGAGGCTAAGGATAATATCATGCCACTGGATGTTTATAAATACCTTGGTTTAGATAAATTAAGAGATGCAGGAACTGTAGAAAATACCACAGGAACTAATGAGCCCCTAGGAGCTATTGATATTTTGGTAAAATTCGGGACGTTAGAATTTATGTGTAATTTCGTTATAAAAATGGCTGATGATGTTATAATCTTAGGAAGACCATTCCTTGAATCAACTCATGCCTAAATCAATGTATTCAATGAAGAAATCTCATTCGAAATAGGCAGTGAAAAACTTAAGTTTGACATAAATTCTCACCAGTGCATCGAAAAAATTTACATGATAGACATGGCACATGAGGAGGAAACCTTCCCCTTGAAATAGGAATAGACTTATTGTCTTATGAATCCCTCGAATGCCTAGAGTTTGAACAAAGAAGTAGGTCTTATGGCACCCTTAACCCACGAGATGAAACAGCAAAACCAATCAGCTTTTCACCAAATAGAAGAGGATTAGTTAAGAGATGACATGTATTCAAACCTATACATGTAACCTATGATAACGGAAATGGTGAAGATTATGGGATGGGCCAATATGTGACCCTGACCCAAAATTCTGCTTCGGATAAAATGAGGTCTTTAGGGTAAACAAATAGGGGGGACTTAGGATGTGGATATGTTTTCGCGATCATGAGAGACAAATCATGAAAGGGAGTTACATGGGATTTGCTGACTTTCTTCAGGTATGTTATGGCCAACAGAATATTGATGATACAACACGGGAACAAAGATATTACGAATGGGTAGCCCAAAACTATGAGTTTAGTAAACATCGCACCCTTACATCGATAACCTTGAATGGTCATTTCCCTTATGATACAAACAATCCAATTCCAAAGGAACATCTGGAACAAGAGGAAAATGAGCAGCTACCTATAAGGCCATGTCCATGCAACTATTCATTTGAGGAATGGCTAAAAATTAGGATAGGACATAACAACCTACATGAATCCGACCGTGAATTTATTTTCAATGAATGGATTCTGGATAGTTACGATGTTGAGGAGGAGTATACTAGGGAGATTGGTGGTCCATATTCCAAGAGATTTGATAAATATAACAGGGTGTTCAAAAATGAGATTGAACATTTATCAAATGAGTACATTTTAAGAATAGGAAAGAATGGGTATGTTCTAGATGATGTATGGGAAAAATGTCAACAAAAATACAAGAAAATCAATGAAGCATGTCACGACGAGGTATACGGGGAGGATGAAATGTGGTGAATTAGGGACGAGAAGACCGACTACAATCCCCCTTATGTTGACATTGAAACTTTTGAGGTAAAAAAATATTCTTTTAAAGGAGGGCGTAGTTTTATATGCATTACTGATCATGAAAACGAAGCACTTCCATTAGCACGTGTGAATGGAGCACGCTTTAAAGCTATGATTAGGAAAGAGCTAGAGGGCAATAAATATGTTCACAAAGTAACGTAGAATGATCATGAGTCTAACTTAAAGACTCGTTAATAAACAAAAGTGCTTGTCGAGAGGCAATCCTTCTTTTATTTAATGAATTTCTTTTTTGTATTAGTTGGTTTGCATGTTTCTTACTTTGTTTTGTAGATTCCAGAATCTAAGAGGTAATTCTCGAGACCGGCTCGACTCATATTCATTTGGTAACCTTGTTGAATTTGTAGCAGTTGCGCCGTAACCACTACAGTTACGCCGTAACCACTATAATTACGACGTAACCCATTTCAAGGTTACGCCATAACACCTTAAAAACTTAAAACTTTTACCATTTGATTACGACGTAACCATGGTTACACCGTAACCTCCTTCTGAAATATTAAAAATTTAAGTTTTAAACATGTCTAAACCTTGTATACGTAAATAGACTTTGTGGGTATCTTCTCTAGAAGCCCTCACGAGACTAAACTCTCCACTTGGGCCACCAAGTGGTTTAAAAGGCTTGTTGCATATGCTAAATGCATCTGTGATTCCTACGAAAGTGAGTTAGGTTTGTATTTCCTGTACACCTCATAATTCTTATAGAACGGTTTTATGCTTTGGTTTGTTTTTGTGATCACAGGGGATAAAGAGCTTGCGGGAATACAAAGATAATCTAATAGATTTCAGCTTAATTTCAATTCTTAAAGCAATGCGCAGGGAGTTTCTTGTCTTAATTCTACTCCTTTCTTATTATTTTCAATTCCTTAATGTACAATAGGGACATTGTACAAATCAAGTGGAGGGATGGGAGTAGAATTAATACTTGACGTATGTTTTGCCTTTGATTTTCTAGTTTTCTTTGAAAATTTTGCCAATTTTAAAATTTTTGACAAATTTTTCTTAAATAAACTAGAATTAATCTTTGCCGAATGCACATTACCCTTTATTACTATTTGGTGAGATTTAAGCCTAATATTCTGTTTCCATCATATTACTCAAAAATCCACCAAAATATTGAGTGTGCCGATAGTATTGTAGACTTTAGAACTTGGCATGTACATCATTTCGAGACCTAATTGATCAGCAGAAATAGATAGTTCAAGAAGGCAACACTTAGGAAATCACCCAAATAGCTTATGTATGTGTGTTTATCGACTTGTTACACCGACTTGTTGACCTCCCATGAAAAACCCTTTTGTTGCACTCATTATTAGTGCAAGATACCCCTAGATCACCCATGGTGAGCCTATCTATGTTTTCAACCTACTCTATATGTTTTGTTACACCATTTCACCTTAGCCTACCCTGTAGTCTTTATTTTCTTTGTGTTGAAATCTCTGGCTACTTAAGTCTATGGTTCAGGGGAATGGGAACGAGAATTATATACTTTCGTGGAAGACCAATCAGTTATGATCTATAAAGACCCCCCCTGTATCACCACTTTTGACATTTTTTTTCTTAAGTGGGGGGATGTACGTGTAATATCGAATGTTGCAAGGGCAATAATTAAAGATATAAACCCCTATAGCATTTGCATATTTACCATGAAGAAAAGAGGGTGACCCAAAAAGGCCACCCATGTGCTAAAAATGTAAAGATGGTGCAAAATAAAAAATAAAAAATAGAGCTAGTAGCCCATAATTGCACCAAAACATCTCTGTAAAATGGAGCTAGTAGCCCATTATTACACCAAAACTCATGAAGAATGAAGCTAGTAGCCCATTATTAAAGATCAGATTTTCAGACTTTAACTCTTGGACCCATGGATGGACAGCAGCTAGTTATGACAACCTTAGATTATTTTAGATTTTTTTTTGTGTTTTTACATTATCAACCATTAAATGTGTATCCTATGTCTATCCTAACCATTAATTACCCTTTAAACCATAATACCCTTGTTGCCTTTGAGAATTATTTAGACCCTAATTCTAACTGGTGTAGATGTGTGTGCTTTTCAAGCTTATGATAGAATACATGCTATAACTGTGTAATTGAGCGATCACCCCAAAAATGAAATACTTAGACTAGTGGAGAGCTGAGTGACTTTTTATCCCATTTTCATGAGGTGTTTGGCTTTGATGTTTTCTAGCATAAGAGTTTTATAAATTCATTTTTTGAAGTTATTCTCGAGAAATCTTTTTATGAAATGTTTTAACATGTTCTACTTGAGGGCAAGCAGAAGTCAAATGGGGGGATATTTGATAACATCAAATATTTAATACTTTTTGGTGGCAAAATACCGCCTAAAATACCTACAAATGTCTCACTAACACTCAGAAACAAGATATTTTCTATTGTTTTGTAGTTTTTAGGTGAAATGCAGGAAAGTGACAAGAAACAAGGGAAAAAGGACTTAAAGTGTAAATTCTAAAGAATGTTATGGCGTAACACCAAAAATGGTTACGCCGTAACATAAATTAAGCAAGTACGAAGATCAAAGAAGACTTTACGACGTAACACTATATCTAGTTACGCCGTAACCCTATATTTGGAAGGAAACTCGTCAAAGATATAGTTACGGCGTAACACCTTATCCAGTTACGCCGTAACCACAAAGATCCACAAATATGGAATGAAGATCACATACATATGGAAGTTATATGAAGGTTACGGTGTAACACCATATCTGGTTAATTATGGAATGTCATGTAAGTTGGTTACGGCGTAACACCTTTATTGGTTATGTCATAACAGGTATGGTAACTATAAATAGTGGCCTCATTCTAGCTATTCTGACATCACTTCCTCCACAACCAATTGGAGAGGTGCCAAAGGCTTCCAACCTTTAAAGAATTCCACCTGGAGTCCAAGGGAGATCACACTTTACTTACTTTTTGTAATTAGTCGTTCAAATTACGAACCCTGTAAGAATTATGAGTTTTCAATATATGATTTCTTCTATCTCTTACTGTGTTTCCGTTACTATGAGCGGCTAAGCACTTAAAGTGCTGGCCTAGTTATGAATTTACTTTTGTTATGATTGTTTCTTGTTAAATTATGGTTTCATTAGATATTCCTTGACTATCGTGTAACCCTGGGTTTTGATAGTACGGGTGGTTTAGACCTAGCTTGCCCGATTAATAGATTACCTTGTCATGGTGGGATCCAATGGGTACTAGGGAGGATCACTAACTCTTTACCTGGTGTAGGAACTGACCAGTCACCGCACAAATCACTCGATACTTAAAAAGCACATGAACTCTTTCAGAGGGGGTTAATAATCTTTATAGGTTATTAGATATGTTTTGGGAATAGTTGGGATTAATCATTGCAACCTGGAAAACCTACCTCCCAGATGATTCGGGACTGATTCGGAATCGCAGGAAGTATAGGATAGACTGTATATGCACATTAAAGTCTATCGACCTTAGAAACCAGTAATGAAACCATAGTTTGACATTGCACAAGAAATTGTCTTCATAACAATAGTAATGAAGTAACTAGGTTAGCATGTTTTCTCTCTTGATATCTCATATCCTTTTAATTTCGGTTATTTTTTTTTTCTATTTCTTTCAATTAAAATCAAAAACCATTTTCAAAATGTGACATTTCAAATTAAAACTAATTACACCTTAGCTCTTGGGACGACCTTGGATTTACCATTCTATACTACCCATGATCGGGTTCTCTGCTCATTAGTGCGTCGTTAGGTAGATCGAGTTTTATAAATTTAAAACTTGATAAAAATATTTTTTTAAAGAAAATACGCATCAAGTAATCTTTGAGAATTCTCTCCCCGGTCATCTTGCATACTTTCCAATATCTTATTCTCATCAAATCATTTAAGCTTAGATTTTCCCATTCTAACTCTTCTTGTTTACTATCATTATTGCTTTCCCAATAATGTTTTTCTATGTTAATTGGTAAATCTCCTCCATCACATATGTTGCTACTTGGATTACAAGATGCCTAATATTGACCCTTATTCTCTTTTTCTTGCAAAATTGCCCTACACCAATGTTTCCTTTTTCCTTGAGGTACTGAGTATTTTTCATTTTCCACATTAATTATCTTGTATACTATTTCTTCGTATGATTACCGTACGTCTATTTCATAAGAGAAAATATCTGGATCGATACGAAGTAACCGGTTAAACTCACAGGATTCAGAATTGTATAGGAATAAATCGTAATCAATTTCCTTAAGGTTGTCATCCTCTATGAATGTTTTGCTTTTTATCGAACAAACAGATTCAAAATTTGTTGTAGTAAAACTACTTCCCATTTTGAATATCACTTTTTCACTTCCAACTTCTAGAGAAATGGTTTTTCTGAATATATCAACTTGGGCGTGTATGGTGGCTAGCAAGGGTCTTCCAAGAATGATGGGCATCCTAATGTCCTCAACCATATCAAGGATAACAAAATCATCAGGGAAGATGAATTTGTCAGTTTTTATCAGAAGAATTTTTATTATTCCGTTAGGCGCGCATTTGGTGTTATCAGCCATCTCAATTAACATATTAATTGGTTTGAGTTTTCCTTTGCCTAAACGTTTATACATAGAAAAGGGCATGATACTGATGCTAGCTCCTAAATCTGCTAAGGCATTTTTGAAATCTAACTTTTCATTGGAACAAGGGAGAATGAAACTTCCAGGATCTTGTTCCTTAGGGGGCAGGTGATTTTGAATAAGAGCGAAGCACCTTGGATTCATTCTTATTTCATTATCATCTTCAGTCCTAGGTTTGTTTTCTACCAAGTACTTCATTTGCTTTGCGTAATTATCTGTTTGCCTAATCTCTTTTGATAGAGGATGATTTATTTTGATTTTCTTTAAGTTCTTCATAGTTTGGTGCACCAATGCTTCCTCTGCATGATGCTCTAATCGTTTAGGGAACAGTATCGGGGTTTCATAAGGATAAACATAATAGTTTACATCATGCTTCACTTTTTTAGGTTCTTCTCTTTTCTTCTTTAGTATGGCCTCAAGTGCTGCTACAGCTTCTGCCATTCCTGAATCATCGGTTTCTTGTTCCTCGTTATCAGAAAATCCTGAGTTAGCAGAAAAGTATTCGATTTCCTCAGGGGAATAATAGAAAGGGGTGTATAATGGCAATCCATTTTCAGAATAGATTGTATTGCATTCTTCAAACTTTTTGTTGTTAGCTCGCCTTTCAACTTTATTAGTTAATGTTTTCACCTTTCCCTCAAGACCTTGGATAATTTTGTCGTGAGTTTCTTGGCTGGCTTCTGTACTTTGGTAAAATTTCTCTAACCATTCGTCTTGCTCGGCTTACCTCTTAGATGCTTCCTCCATGTATTTATTGATTGCTTCGGTTAGGCTAGGTCTATTTTCTCCTGATAAGGGCTAGTTATATCCTTCTTTATTAAATCTACTGTCATATTTGTTGTTTGGGAAAGGTCGACTGAATTCTCTATATTTAACTTCTTCCATTCCCTTAACTTCCTCGTTAAGAGGACAGTCTTTATCAAGGTGAGCTCCTTTGCAGGTTTGGCATCCTACTTAAATAGTGTGAACATTCTCTTTTAGTTTCTTCATGTCTCGATCGAGATTTTCTAGTTTGTTTACAATAGCAGCGATCCCTTCAGAATTACTACTACTTTCTATATTTTTACTAAATGACCCATCATGCCACTTTTGGGAGTGGTCGGCCATAGTCTGAATCGCTGTTAATGCTTGAACAGGTTTCATGCCAGGAATTGGCCCTTGTGAGTCAAGCAATTAGGGGTTCAAGGCCCCAAGACCGTTATAGAAGTTGCTTACCTTCTGATGGTTATTGATGTCATGGGTGGGGCATCTATATAGAAGGTTATTATACCATTCCCAAGCTTGGTATAATGTTTTGTCTCCTTCTTGCTTGAAGTTGCGGATTTCTTCAAGCTGCTTGGCAGGAATCGATGGTTCCTGGAGGAAGTCTGTCTACCCATCTGTTAGCGGCTCTAGTTAGAGTGACAGGGAAGACGCGAAGCATGACAACATCATGTGATACTCTGGGAATGTTAAATAAGCTGACGATATCTAAAACTCGCTCCACATGCTCATGGGCGTGTCGTTCTTGTTTCCGGAAAAGGTGTCCTCCCTCAATTCCCGCATGAATTGACCTTTTTACTTCAAAGTTCGCATTGCCTCCTATTTCAGGTTTAACCATGCCCGTTGCCTGGTTTCCTCGAGTCAATGCTAGATATTGCTCCATAGTGAGGTTATCAATTTCCCCTCAGCCATTAGTAATAAGAAATCAAATTAAAACTAATTTTAGCTCCTCGGCAGCGGCGCCAAAAACTTGATGCGTATTTTGCTTTAAATATATTTTGTTCAAGTTTTAAATTTATAAAACTTGATTACCGATACACGCACTAACGGGTAGAGAACCCGGTCGTATATAGTGCAGTAGTTTGGTAAATCTGAGGTCGTCCAAAGAGCTAAGGTTAAATAGTTTAATTTGATTATTGTCACGTTGGAAAATAGTTTTTAGATTGATTTTAAGAATTACAAAAAAGTAAATGCAATAAAATAATTAGATAGAAGATATCAGGGAGAAAGGCGTGCTAACCTAACCATTTCATTACCAATGCTATGATTACATTTTCCTGTGCAATGTTCAATTATAAGTTCCATTAGTGGTTCTAAAGTCGACAAACCCGAATTTTCATTTAAGGTCGGTCATATGCTTACTCTACGATCCCACATTTCCCTATGATCACACGAGCAGGGCATCAAGCTTGCAGTGGTTAAACCCCAACTACCCTTAAGACCAATCTATAATATAAATTGATTATTAACCCCTCTGAAAGAGTTCCCATGCTTTATAAGTATTTAATGTGTCAAAGGCAGTAATTTGGTTAATTCCTACACTAGGGATAGATGTCAAGCTACCCTATTACCCCACTAATCCCAAGTTCAACATGGTAAGTCTAATATCAAGATTAATAAGATCTAAGCCACCCTCTATACTACTAAAACATAGGGATCAATGAAAGGCTATAACGATATCTAATAGAACCATAATTAAACAAGAAATCATAATCACAACACTAGTAACTACATGGTTAGGCCAGCACTAGGAGTGCTTAGCCGCTTATAGTAACAGCAATGCAAGAATTAATGAATAAAGACATGGATTGAATCATCATAATTCTTATAGAGAATGAAATGAATGATTGAATACAATAAGTATGCTAGTGGCTTCTCCCTTGGACCTTCAGAAGAAATGCTTCGAACCTTAGGGGTTTGGTTCACCCCTTAGAACTGTGTGTGAAGTGGTGGTGGTAAGTGATGCTGAATGAGCCAGATGAGGGCTCTATTTATAGGCTTCAAAAGGTTTACGGTGTAACCCTTATAGGATGTTACGCCGTAATCTTGCTATGTAATCATCCCATCTTTTAGGCATAAAAGGGTGTTACGGCGTAACCCTGTCGCATATGTTACGCCGTAATGTTGAGTCAGACACATCATCTCTAGTATATTTGAATGTTTCGGCGTAATCTTCGAGACACTTTACGCCGTAAAGGGTGTGATGACTCAGGTGTTCGTTGGAGTATGTTACGGCGTAATCCTTCGAGGATGTTACGTCATAAAGTGCCTTGGGCTCTTCACTTTGGTGCATTTCTTGTCCAAATCCCTTGTCTTTTGCTAAAATGCTCACTTGGTCCCTGAAAACTAATAATAAACAATTCAGTAATGTTTTCATACATTAATAACATATTTGTAAGCATTTTTATTAGGACTTTGATATTAAAATGTATTAACTATTTGATGTTATCAAGTGTTCGACTTCCAAAAGTGAAGACGAAGAATATGCCATGGCGGTTAGAGACTTCAAGAAGTTATTTAAGAGAAGAGGTACATTCGTGAGACAACCTCAGAACCACAAAAGGACGTTCCAAAAAAGCCGAGATGACAAGAACGGCAAAAGTGATAGAAAATGTTTTAGATTCGGTGATCCAAATCATCTTATTGGAGAATGTCCAAAACCACCGAAAGACAAGAACCAAAGAGCATTCGTCGGAGGATCTTGGAGCGATAGCGGTGAAGAAGATGATGAAAAGATTAAAGACGAAACGTGTCTTGTAGCTCAAAAGTCAAATGAGATATGCCTTGGAGTCGACTTGGAACCCGATGAGTGGATAGAGGATAGCGGATGCTCTAAAAACATGACAGGTAACCGAAAGCTCTTTTCAAGCTACAAGGCATACAACGGAGGTAATGTCATTTTTGGTAGTAATCTTCGCGGTAACATCATTGGCAAAGGTACGATTTAGAATGACTCTCTTAAAATAGATAATGTAAAACATGTAGATAACTTAAGATTTAATTGCTAAGTGTAGGACAAATATGTGATAATAAGTGTAGAGTAACTTTTTCTAAACATGATAGTGAAATCACTAAGGATGGTAAGGTTATAGGTAAAGGTATTTAGATGAAAGGCTTATATGTGATGAAATTAGGAAATAAGCCAGAATACGAAATTTGTCTTGCAACGATTGATGAAAACTCCACGTTGTGGCATAGGATATTAGGTCACGCTAATATGCGTCTCATTCAATCGTTAGCATCTAAGAAATTAGTTAGAAACATACCGAAGCTTAAGTTTGATCAACACTTCTGTGATGCTTGCAAAATTGGAAAACAAGCTCACGGTGGTCACAAAGCTAAGAATATAGTCTCAATGACTAGATGCTTAGAGCTCCTTCATATGGATCTCTTCATTCCATCTGCCATACAGAGTTACGGAGGAAACCGCTACACCTTAGTCACAGTAGATGACTACTCTAGGTATACTTGGACTAGATTCCTTAAAGATAAAACCGAAGCCTTTGATCAATTCAAAATAATTAGTAAGAAAATTCAAAACTAATTAGGATGTACAATAGTGTCAATAAGAACCGACCACGGTAGAGAATTTGATAATGAAGTGCAATTTGGAGAGTTTTGTAATGCCAATGGTATTACACATAACTTCTCAGCTCCACGCACTCCATAATCAAATGGCGTGGTAGAAAGGAAAAATAGGACACTACAAGAAATGAGTAGAACAATCTTGAATGAACAATCATTACCTTAAAAGTTTTGGTGTAACGCCGTAGATACTTCAACATACATTCTCAACCGAATCCTAATTATAGCCATCCTAGGAAAAACACCTTATGAACTCCTGAGAGGTAGGAAACATACTCTTGATTATTTTAGATGTTTGGAAGCAAGTGCTTCATTTTAAACACTAAAGACTACCTCACTAAGTTTAACCTAAAGTCATATGAAAGTGTCTTTTTAGGTTACTCCCAAAATAGAAAAGCCTACATCATTCTTAATAAACACACTAGGAAAATTAAAGAATCACTCAACGTGACATTCGATGAAACTCCTCCACCCTCTAAGACATCACCCTTGGTGGATGATGACTTAGATGAAGAAGAAGTAATTAAGGTTACCGAAAAGAAAATCTTAGAAAATGACATTGAGGATGAAACTTTAGAGATTAACGAAATAATCAATATTAAGGAATCTAGGAACCATCCATTAAAAAATGTCATAGGAAACCTTAACCAAAGAACTCTTAGGTCACAAGCCCAAAACCAAAGTAAATTCTTTTGTTTTATATCAATTATAGAACCTAAGAATGTGAATGAAGCCTTAACGAATGAAAGTTAGACAATCGTTATGCAATAAGAACTAAATCAATTCATTGCTAACGATGTTTGGGAGTTAGTTCCACAACCTAGGAATATGACAATCATAGGAATTAAGTGGGTGTTTAGAAATAAGTTAGACGAGAACGGTATTGTTTCTCGAAATAAGGCTAGGTTAGTTGCTCAAGGCTATAATCAATAAGAGGGCATCGATTATGATAAAACTTATGCCCCAGATGCTAGACTTGAGTATATTAGAATACTATTAGCTTATGCTTGTGCGTTAGATTTTAAGCTATTCCAAATAGATGTAAAAAGTGCATTCCTGAACGGTTTTATCAATAAGGAGGTATACGTGGCACAACCTTCAGGATTCATTGACTTCAAAAAACCAGATCATGTTTATAAACTTAAGAAACCTTTATAAGGTCTTAAACAAGCACCTAAAGCTTGGTATGATAGATTAAATGCTTTTCTTATTAAACGTGAGTATAAAATGGGAATGGTAGATAACACACTTTTTACCAAGAAGAAAAGTTCAAACCTCATCATCGTTCAAATATATGTCGACGACATCATATTCGTCTCAACTTGTCAAGACATGTGTGATGAATTTGCCAAAATCATGCATGACGAGATCGAGATGAGCATGATGGGTGAACTCAACTTCTCCCTTGGATTACAAATAAAACAAATGGAAAATGGTATCTTCTTTAATCAATCTAAATATATTAAAGAAATGCTTAAGAAATTTAGCTTAGAAGATTCTAAACTAATGAAAACCCCTATGTCCTCCGATACTAAACTCACGAAAGACGAAGAGTGTGAGTCGGTAGATAGTACCAAGTATCGAGGCATGATAGGTAGTTTATTATACCGAACAGCAAGTAGGCCCGATATCATGTTTAGTGTCTGCCTTTGTGCCCGCTTTCAAGAGGCTCCCAAAACCTCTCACCTTGAAATGATTAATCGTATCTTCCGATACATTAAAGGCACTACGCACTTAGGATTATGGTTGTAACATCCCCAAAATACGATATGCAGCGGAATACAACATTTAGGGTGCTACTTCACAATACAATCACACATGTCATAACAAACTGTCGGTTACCCTTAATCACTTCACTTCATTACTAGTTACACGAATTCAAGTAGAAAAGAGAAGGAAAATGGAAGAAATTTAGAGAGAGAAACTAGAGAGAGAAAATGGTTGAATTACTTGCAAATGGAATTCTTACAAATGAACCAACACCCTCTCCTTCCTTGGAGAGGGGTATTTATAGTGAAGACTAAAAGGCTTGCATGCCTTTAGTAATTCTACGGGCCGGGCTCGGGTTTACTTGGGCTTTCGCCCGATACACGTGACCGATTAGATTACAAATAAGAGCCCGTTTACCCGTCTAGCCTAATACAACGTATATTAATTTAGTGACCGAGACCTAATATAATTATGAACGAACTTCCATTGTTCGACTCAATATTTTGAGGCTAACAATCTCCCCCGAAGTGAGTTCATTGTGACACTCCTTCGTGAGATCAATGAGATTGCTTTTGTCGTTAAGCTCTTGTGATCTTTGTCTCTGTCTACGTTGTAGGCTTGTTCCTTCATGCTTTGTGATCTTTGATCTTTAGCCTTTGTCATTGTCTTTTGACTTTGTCTTTTTCGTCCGAGATCTTTAAATCTTTATCCTTCCGTCTTGATCGTCTTTGCCACCTTGCGATCTTGTGTCTTGACCAACATGCTCATACTTTGCATCATCTTGAAAGCTTGCTAACAATCTCCCTTGATAGACTTGATATCTTTGAAGGAAGATCTTGTATATCAGAGTTTGTGCGGAAGTCTTTGTCTTTAATTCTTGAGCTTTCATGATTCTTGAATCTTGATGCTTATAGAATGTCTTTGTAGTTTGAGCATGAGCATGTGGTAATGAATCCGACTTCAGCTGGAATGAGGCATCACCATCTCCATCTTTATGTATCCTGAAATAAAACAGTTAGCAATAAAGCGTGTGGACGAATATGGCTTTGTCATTCGTCCGGATTTGGTTAGATTAACCTCCGGTTCCGTAGGACCGTTTTACAGTATAAATACTGTACCTGTGATCAGGTAGATTCAAAGAATCTCCTTGACAGGGTTTCCAGCTCAAAGCGTAGGATCTTCTAACACAGATGTATTAGATTTACCATGCTTGCTAGTTCTCATTACCGGAACGTCTCAAAGCAGACAACACGGTAAGAGTGAATCAGATAGTTACTATCTTTCTGATTAAGCCGTCAATTCATTTCCTGGAACAAGTTTGATTCACATTGAATCGCACCATCGTTTCTTTCCAGTTGACACAAGTTTGATTCATATAGAATCTCGCAAGTCACCTACCAAGAGCTTGTTTGATGCTGGCTCAAGCAGGATTTCCATCTTCATTGTGAGTACATAAGTATCACTCGGATGTTCTGGCACAATCACAAGGATAATGCGTAGGACTCTTGTTAACAGCTTGTGAACTTAATGTTATATATACTTTATATACAAAGGACTAACTTTGTAAAAGTATATAAATCAAGGGTATATATTGCCATTTTTGCATACTTAAAAATATAAAATATAATATTTTTATATAAACTATAAAAATATATAAATATTATAAAACTTGATTTTATTAAAACCCGACACATTTATTGTTATTAATCAACGATCGACGCATTATAAAACAATATACTTATATATTTAACATGAATTTACATCGACTAGCTTTTTGAATAAACTTAAATTCTTATCGTATCACCTACGAGTGAATTTCTTGTGAGGGGTGTTCATTGGTATAACGTATTTGACGAATTTGCTGATTTACGATTAAAGTGTCCAGGCTCCCACTCCTCAAACATTTACTGCAGACCCTGAATTAGGATAGCCGAACAAAATACAATATTTCTTATAAATTACTAATTCAATATAGTTGTATGGCTGTTTTTCATGATGTCTTAGAGTAATATGTAGATTAAACTTTATGAAGTTTTGAAACATAAACAATCAAACTAAGACTTGACATATTACCCCAGGTTGCGTGACAGGCCGAATACTTTTATTTGAAATACGTTGGCCATCACAGATTGTCACTGTTAAGTCGAGTTTCATCAGCCTCGCATTTTAAAATCTTTGTAATGTTTTCATAAACCGCAAGGGGGATCATGCTATAAACATAGAATACAAGTATTTATCAACTGTATGCTATCTTGATGCTATTATTGCCTAAGTCCTACTTATACCATTAAGACCACACATCATGAACCGTGAATTACTCTTCGGAGTAAGTTGCGATATGCTGTGAGTAGTCAATTTGGACTTGAACTCCCCCGTTGTATACCTGTACTTTTGGTAACTCAAAACTCACTTCATTTGAAATAAACTATGCGGGTGTTTTAGCAAAGGCAACCCGTTGGGCAACTACTGTGATTAATGATTATCTCAATGCTTAACGTACATGAGCTATGCAATAATATATGTTTCTATAATAATTGTACCTACATTGCAATTATTACTATTATGGGTGTATAACAACGTAGCCCACTGTTATGATGACTTATATTCAAACTAATTATCATAAACCATATGACTTTCATTTCACTCATACCATTATTTTTATACTTTTTACATGTTTACGTCAAGTAATGAGCAACTATGACACACATCTTATGGCACGGACTTGAAGATGGCTAAACTGTTATCATTTAAACTTTATGTTTTCATGTAGATTTTGGGACCTCTATTTGTAAAAATATGATGAAATAATGAATGATAGCTTATCTTTTAAAAACATCTCTTTTGAGTCGTTTTCTATGATTATGACCGTTGTACTATGAAATAATACCCCAGATTAGCTTCCGCTGCTATATGTCAAAATGGGGGTGTTATAGATTGGTATCAAGAGCCACGGTTATAGAGAACAAGGTTGAAACCTTAACTATAACTACTTTTCTTTTTTACATCCAAGAAAGTCCTCTGTGCCACTACATCTTCCGGAATAGTATGTAAAGTACATAACTATTATACTATTATATAAATAACTTATGTTATTTACCACTGGGTTGTTAACAGAGCGATGTCTTCTCCCAGCCACCCTACTTCCAATATTGAGGATGCTTTTTCCTCTAACTTTTCGGGTTATATCCCGGCTTCCCCGGACTATGTCCCAGCTTTACTAGGAAAAACTTATTCTAGCTCTTCAAATAAATCATTTTGTTTAGTTCCAATAGCTTCACCAACTCTTTCACTTTTTCATGATGACCCCTATATGAAGGTCATGCATGCATCCTATGCTAAAGAATCACCTATTCCACCACCAACTATTGTGCCTCCATCTTCAATGCTATCTCCAATGTTAATTCCTCAAGAATTCTTTCTTCTTGAGGAATTATTGCCACTTAAGAAACGAGGTCGTGATCGATCATCCTCCTCTACTTCTGCCCCACCTCAAGCATTTGAGATAGGAGAAAGCTCTCGTAAGACAAGTCTGGAACATTACGAGGAGCAAATTGAGGAAATTTTGAATCACCTAGATGAACTCTCTCTCGACCGTATTGAGCACATAGAAGAAAAAATAGAAGGTCTTGGAAATGGCCGGGTGATCATACCACAAGATTTTGACAATCTGGAAGCTGAACTCCGAGAGTCTCATACTCAAATTGCTAAACTTTAAAGAAAGCAAATGGGAAATAACAACAAGATTGCTCTGGCTCGTTTTAGGATTGCTAATCTAGAACAAATCATCGAAGATATCCAGGCTCGTCACCAAGAAAACAAGGAAAGTCTTCTGAATGTAATCTATGAACTCAAGAACAGCCAGGAAGGACCATCGGACTACTAGATTAGATACTAGTTATAGCTTTTGATAGAACCTAGCCATGGGATGTGTGGTATAAATAACAACACTTGTCAAATTTTGACTATGTACAGTACAAAGGCAAGTCGTTCATGATATAATATAATGGTGATCCTGTTTTATATTCATACTGTGTCCTATATTTCATCTCCATCTTCATCATTATAAATCTTACCATGACCCCCAGAAAATAAACTAATAAGTTAGATGCTTGTTAGAATTCATATCAAATAAGTATCTATGATTTTAATATCACTATTGTTAAAAATGCTTAAAGTTCAAAAATAAGCATTTCATTTTAAGACTTGTGATATCATTCTTATTACGTGTTGTCTTATGTTGATAGAATACCTCCCAAAAGGACATCAACATCTGAAGCACCAACCATGACTCAAGCTACCATCAGGAAACTAGTTGCTGACAGTGTTACCGCAGCTCTAGAAACACAAGCCGCTAACATGACAAATACTGATAATACCACCAGACCAAGAGAAGCTCCTGTAGTAAGAAAATGTAGCTACAAAGAGTTCATGAGCTGCTAACCTATCAACTTCAAAGGTACGAAAGGAGCTGTTGGTCTTATCCGCTGGTTTGAGCGAACTGAATCAGTGTTTTCCTGTAGCAACTGTACCGAAGAATGCAAGGTGAAGTTTGCTACTGGTACTTTAACTGAAGAAGGTCTATCCTGGTGGAATTCTTTTACCCAACCTATTGGGATAGAAGAAGCTTACAAGATTACCTAGGTTGAATTCAAGAAGCTTTTGATAACGAAGTATTGTCCCCCAACTAAGGTCTAGAAGAAAGAAGATGAATTTTACCATCTGACTGTGAAGGGGAATGATCTCAAGACATATGTGAGAAGATTCCAGGAATTGGCAACCTTATGTTCCACTATGGTGCCAGATTTTGAGAAAATGATGGAAATTTTCATCGAGGGATTGCCTTGAATTATTGAAGGGAATGTTACCTCCTCTAAACCTCAAACTCTAGAGGAAGCCATTAACATAGCCCAGAGGCTAATGGATTAGGTAACAAAGCACACTCCGGTGCAAGTATCAAGTGATCACAAACGAAAGTTTAACGACAGAAGAACTTTCAACACCAACAACTACCGTAACACCAACACCAACAACCACTACAATAATCACTAACCACAACAGAATAGAAGATAGGAAACCTTCAGGTCTTATGCTGTCACTCTAACTGAAAACAATAGGTATATTGGAAACCGTCTCTTGTGTAAGAAATGCACTCTGGATCACACAGGACCTTGCACTGTTAAGTGTAATACTTGTAACAAGGTGGGCCATCTGACTAAGAACTGCAAAAACAAAGGGCTAGCCACTGGAAGTAATCTGCTACCAGTGACAGTTACTTGTCATGCCTATAGAGAGAAAGGGCATTATGCAAATTAGTGCCGAAAGACCACCAACAACAATGCCCATGGAAGAGCCTACATGTTGAGGGATAGGAATGCTCACCAAAACCCAAACGTAGTCACGTGTATGTTCCTTCTAAACCAACATCTAGCTAGAGTATTATTTGATTCTGGAGCCGATAAAAGCTTCGTATCCATATCTCTTGCCTCTATGCTAAATATTCCACCCATTAAAATAGATACCTTTTACAATATAGAAATGGCTGACAGAAACCTAGTAAGCACAAACACACTTATTCAGGGTGCAACTCTGACTTTGTTAAACCAACCTTTCAAAAATGATCTTATGCCGATCAAACTTGGTAGTTTCGACGTCGTCATTGGTGTGGATTGGATATCCAAGTATCATGCTAGAATTATTTGTAACAAAAAAGTCATCCATATCCTAATCAATGGTGAAACTTTGATCATCCGAGGTAACCAAAGTAAAACCCAACTAAATCTCATATCCTGTATAAAAACTGAAAGATATATATCCCAAGCTTGTCA